>JABTXL010006268.1:2414118-2463649 GCA_025134845.1 Neodon shergylaensis | reverse complement strand
TTTCTTTCTTTCTTTCTTTCTTTCTTTCTTTCTTTCTTTCTTTCTTTTTTACATACCAATCCCAGTTCCTTTTCCCTCTTCTTCTCCCACTTGCCCTACATTCCCTCCCCCCCTTACCCTCCTCAGAGAGGGTAAGGCTTCCCCTGAGAAGTCAACTAAGTCTGTCCCATCACCTCATTGACGCAGGATCAAGGCCCTCATCCCCATCCCCATGCCTAGGCTGAACAAGATATCTCTCCGTAGAGAACGGGTCCCATAAAGTCAGTTCATACATTAGGGTTAGATCCTTATTCCACTGCCAGTGACTCCACATACTGTCCATACCATACCATGGTTACCTGCATTCAGGGGACCTAGTTCAGTCCTGTGCAGGTTCCCCAGTTGTCAGCCTGGAGTCAGTGAGCTCCCACTAGCTTGGGTCAGCTGATTCTGTGGGTTTCCCCATCATGGTCTTTGTTGGGAGCTGTGAACCGCCAGATTCTGAATTTCTTGTAAACAACTTGTTTTCCTCTGCTCTAAGACAGCCTGCAGCTGCTCTGAGCACGAGACCCTCAGGAGTTCTTGATGGCAGGAGAGTGGTTTCTGGTGCGTTTGACTGGGGTGTTGCTATCAGTTAAGGATCTCTATATATGCGGCCCTGGTACACAATAGGGGGCATTCCTGTTTCAAGGATGACCTGTGTCTCTGTCTGTGAGTCTTTGTGTGTTTCAGTCTCCAGCCCCTTGGCCAGTTCCCAAACTGTATGGTGGTGCATAGAGCACAGACAGGCATGGTGCGCTGCAGGTCTTGACCCTTTTGTTCGTATTATCGCTCCTCCCTCTCTTCGATTGTACTCCAGGAGCTCGGCCCAGTGGTTAGTTGGGGATCTCTGCATCTGTGTTTATCTGTTTCTGGATGGGGGTTCTAGCTTCTCTGGAATTGTGGACTGTAGGCTGGTTATCCTTGCTTTATGTTTGATACCCACTTACAAGTGAGTACATGCTATGTTTGTCTTTCTGGGTCTGGGTTACCTCACTCAGGATGTTTTTTATTTTTCTAGTTTCATCCATTTGCACGCAGATTTCAAGATGTCATTGTTTTTACTGCTGAGTAGTACTCCATTGTGTAAATGTGCCACATTTTCTTTATCCACTCTTCATTTGAGGGGCATCTAGGTTGTTTCCAGGTTCTGACTATTATGAATAATGCTGCTATGAGCACATTTGAGCAAATGGCCTTGTGAAGTAAGTGTGCCTTCTTTGGGTAGAGGTCCAAAAGTGCTATAGTTGGGTCTTAAGGTAGATTGATTACTAAGCTTCTGAGAAATCACCATACTGATTTCCAAAATGGTTGTACAAGTTTGCATTCCCACCAGGAATGCAGGCATGTTCCCCTTACTCCATATCTCTCCAGAATAAGTTGTCATCAGTGTTTTTGATCTTGGCCATTCTTACAGGTGTAAGATAGAATCTCAGAGTTGTTTTGATTTGCATTTCTCTGATGGCTAAGGATGTTGAACATTTCTTTAAGTGTCTTTCGGCCCTTTGAGATTCTTCTGTTGAGAATTTCCTATTTAGGTGTGTACCCCATTTTTTAATTGGATCATTTGGTAATTTGACGGCTAGTTATTTAAGTTCTTTGTATATTTTGGAGATCAACTCTTTGTCATATGTTGGGTTGGTGAAGATATTTTCATATTCTGTAGGCAGATGTTCAGAAACTTATCAGTTTTAGGAGGTCCAATTTATTAATTCTTTCTCTCAGTGTATGTGCTGCTGGGGTTATATTTAGGAAGTGGTCTCCTGGGCCAATGCATTCAAGTGCACTTCCCACTTTCTCTTCTATGAAGTTCAGTGTGGTTGATTTAGTTAAGTTCTTTGATCCATTTGGGCTTGGGTTTTGTGCATGGTGATTGATATGGATGTACTTACATTCTTCTACATGTCAGCATCCAGTTATACTAGCACCATTTGTTGAAGATGATTTCTTTTATCTACTTTATACTTTTAGCTTCATTGTCAAAAATCAGGTGTTCATAAGTGTGTGGGTCATTATCAGGGTCTTCGATTCACTTCCATTGATCCACCTGTCTGTTTTTATGTCAATATCAAGCTGTTTTCATTACTATAGTTCTGTAATAAATTTTGAAGTCAGAGATGGTGATGCCTCCAGATGTTCCTTTATTGTACAGGGTTGTTTTGGCTATCCTAGGTTTTTTGTTTCTCCATATGAAGTTGCAAATTGTTCTTTCAAGGTCTGTGTTGAATTTTGATGGGTATTGGATTGAATCTATAGATTGTTTTTGGTAGGATTGCCAGTTTTACTATGTTAATCCTACCTATCCATGAGCATGGGATATCTTTCCATTTTCTGATAGTCTCTTCAAATTCATTTTTCGAAGACTCAAAGTTCTTATCAAACAGGCCTTTCACTTGTTTAGTTAGAGTTACCCCAAGATATTTTATGTTGCTTGTGGCTATTGGGAAGGGTGATGTTTCTCTGATTTCTTTCTTAGCTCATTTACTATCTGTGTAAAGGAGGGCTATTGATTTTTTTAGTTACTCTTGTATCCTGCCACATTACTGAAGATGTTTGTCAACTGTAAGAGTTCCCTGGTAGAATTTTGGGTGTCACTTATATGTACTATCATATCATCAGCAAATAAGCAAAAGTTTGACTTTTCCTTTCTAACTTGCATCTCCTTGATCTTTTGTTGTTGTCTTATTGCTCTTTCTAGAACTTTAAGGACTATATTGAATCGATATGGAGAGAGTGAACAGCTTTGTCTTGTTCCTGATTTTAGTGGAATTGCTTTGAGTTTCTCTCATTTAGTTTGATGTTGGCTGTTGACCTGCTGTATATTGCCTTTATTATGTTTAGGAATGTTTCTTGTATTCTGATTTCTCCAAGACCTTTATCATGAAGGGATGTCAGATTCTGTTGAAAGCTTTTTCAGCATCAAATTTTCACTTTGAAAACCTGTACTCTACAAAATTGGAAAATTTAAAGGAAATGCACAATTTTCTGAATAAATACCACATACCAAAATTAAATCAAGACCAGATAAACAAATTAAATAGATCTAATACCCCTAAGTAAACAGAAATGATCAACAAAAGTCTCAAAAAAACCCTCAGGGCTAGATGTTTTTAGCACAGAATTCTATCAGAATTTCGAAGAAGAGCTAATACCAATACTCCTCGAATTGTTCCACACAATAGAAGAAGTAAGTACATTGCCATACTCTTTCTAAGGCAGTGTTCAATGTTCAGACAGGGGACTTTGGCAGGATGATACATTTTATGGCAAAGGCAGATGGAGAAAGGATCCAGAACTGTTCCAGACATTGACCTCTGCTGTGGTTGTACACATACCTTAATGCAGATCAGGATCGAGCTGTCTATATCAAACTGTATGCAGCTTGCCTATGTCTATGTTAGCACAACCCCGTCAGTAAAGCCCATGTCAATACTAAGTCTTCAGTATTCTCATTCTCTGTCTCATGTTTGCTGAGGCATCCCAAGTCCAGGCTGGATGCTCTGACATTCTCTACACAAAGAGGGGATTTCTAAACCAAGCACTAGGGGATGTAGAGCAAGGAAACCTCAGCTTTGGAAGCTTTTAGTAAATTTCAGGGAAAACAAAGCAGGAAGGCAGACAGCCACTTTAGTCACAAGGAAAAATTAAGTTGCTGGAGAATCCAAAGGATGAGCAATTGTTTGGTGCCCAGGCTATCATGAAACTTTCCATCTCAGCCTGTAGGCAGAATCTTGATGGGTTTCTGACTTTCCTCTGCTTAAGATTGCATAGACCCTGACTGAGATAACACAGTGTGGTCTGAGATTTCCAGCATCAGCACAGTGCAACATCACACATACACACACACACACACACTCAAATAGAGACTATATATCCAACATTTACTAAGTGGTAAGTCTCTTAATGAGTGTGATGAAGCTTTATCTGAAATATTTTTGCATTTTAATACACTAGTTAAAAATTGAGTAATTTTCATTTGAGAAGTTTTTGCTGCACTCATTGTATATACTGGCACCTGGCAGAAGACATTCTCCCAATTAAATATGCTACCCGTATGCAGAGGACTTAGTTGAAGGCATGTGTGACTTCACATTTTTTAATTATAAAATTTAACTTTGTAAAATATTATCACGATTTTTAAATAATGCAAAGACTAAGACCTTATTAAAAGTGCAGCTGTGAAAATTGCCTAATAGTGGAGATAAATATGCCAGCTAGAGGATACATCTTATAAATATGTGGCAAAATGATCTTCATGCTTATGGTAATGTTCAGCAGGATGATAAAATGTTGCTCCAGAGTATATATTATTTGCATGCTTTGGGCAGGAATACTTTCAGATTTTTTACAAAATTGTGTGTGCATGCGTGCACACGTGCGTGCATACATGTGAGTGTTAAGTCCTGGAAAGCAGAGGCATCAGGCGCCCCTCGAGCTGGAGTTTCAGGCTGCCTGCTGTGGGTGCTGAGAACTGAGTTCAGGTTCTCAGTACAAGCACCGTATGCTCTTACCTGCTGAGCCATCTCCCCATCTCCTCATGGGAAGCTTTTAATAGAATTCATTTACAGGACTATCAATGCAATAAAATTAACTTGCCATTCAGAAAATAAACATTCAAAACACACAAGTTCAATTGATTTTTTTTAATTTCATTTTTTTACTCTAGTCCTGCCCTAGTTTGGATGACAGATTAGATGGTCAAGCCACGCGGTGATTCTATGAGCCAGTAACGTCTTCCAGGGAAGACATGATGGACAGGAAGGAGCAATCCCTGTGTGAACACGACTCACTTCATACCTGAAAGAAGAATGGAGATCACATGTGTTTGGGGGCACACAGCTCTGCGCTGGAGAACCCAGGAAGGCCCATTCATTCCAGGAAGTTCCTCTGAGGGGACGATTAGGACTCATACACTCCAGTGGGGTGATTGAGTACTTCTGCTATCTCTGCCTGTCAAGGGATTGGGTAGTAAAGGAAACAGCTCTGTGGTGGTGTATACACAAGCCACAGATCAGCAGTAGGGAGTATTAAAGCAAAATACGTGCCTTCTGAGTTGCTCCCAGTGAGGACTTCTGCCAGGTCTTGAAGGTAGGTCATGGCAAAAAGAGTGAGAACCCCCTCAGGATGAAATAACCCTCCCCGAGGTTAGCAGCTGAAGAATTATCTCAGATGCAGTCTTGTCATTTGAGGAAGGAAGCCTTCATGCTAGAAGGTGTCTCCAAGCAGCGCATCCCAGCATCTGAGGAAAGGATGCTTTATACTACAAAGTGCCAGGAGGCCCTGCTAGCTGGAAGTTGCAATCTACAGTGGCCTGGCAGCTCTCTATAAACTCGGCAACATGAAGGGCTCCCTCCCCAGGGCATAAAGCAGCCTGTTCTCTCCCAGACCTTATTTGGAGACTGTCTGTAGGCCCAGAGGCCTGACTTAGCTCTGGTGTGACTGCTGACTAGGTTCCCTGTAGAAGCTCTCCCCCTGCTGCTCACACGGTAACTAGACACCATGCTAGGAGCGTTCCTATAGGACTATGCTCCCACAGATAAGTAAGGCTTATATCAGGAACTTTATGACAGGAGCATGCTGTCTCATGCAAATTTGGTGATGCTCCCACCTCGTCCCCATCCTTTATATCTCCCATCACTCTGAAAGAGATCTGGGCTGATTCACTGAAGCCATTTCCTGGGAGAGCTATCTCCATCTTGTTCACAGGCCACACAAAGCTCTCTGTCATTGTTTCTGCCCCTTGTCCTCATGGACTTGTGGCCACGGCTGACAGGGAAAAGGGAACCCCCACAGAAAGCAGCTTTGTTACTATATTCTAACATCACCTACCTGTCCTCCTTGTAGCTAGTGCCTGTAATTGTGTAGCCCTGTGCTCACAAAAGATCTCAGCTCTGCTGTTCGAGGTAACCAGCTACATCTCTCATTAACAGCATCTGGTTGTACCACCCAGCCATGCTCTATTTAAGGAGAATGTAGGAGAAGCAAGTGACCATATATTCCTCCCAGATGCTGCCATGCTTCACTGATCCTGGACCCAGAAGAGAGCTACAGACAGCTGACCTCTTGTGTGTGAGAGGCCATCAGCACCCAGACTTTGTACAGGTTTCTACAGACCAGGAGGGCTTTGTGACTACCACTGTCCAGATTCTAGCACACCCCGAGGAGACGAGAAGGTCTCTAGCCTGATTGTGTCTCTCAGCTCTACATTCCTTAGCTCTGTAGTCTCCACAGACACTGGACTGGGATGAAGGCATGCAGATGGACAAGCCCCCCATCTCCCGGGTGACCACAAGCCCAGAGCCATGGCACGGCCACCAGCTCACATCAGCAACAGTTATGCCAGCAGTCATTTCTGTCTCATCATGAATCTTCCTGTTGTTCAAGGAAAGGTATTTGTCTTGTTCCATTCAGAACAATTGTCTGAAGTCAGCAATTTACCAAATTGACTTTTCACAAAATTCTGTGCACTCCATGAATGGAGAAGTGATGAATTGTCCTCACAAAGGAAAACATCCAAAGTACACCAACAGCCTTGGCCATGAAGCGTCTCTCCCTGTGCTCACCAATTCATCCTTTCTGCAAGGTTGCTTCTTTACGCACAGTTTGATGTGAATATAAAGAAAGTCCACCAAATGATATGAATGCTGTTTATTAATCACAAACAATCAAAACCTGATGTGGGAGTGATTTCTTTCTGATCTGTTGCTTTCATTGGTTAATTAATAAAGAAACTGCCTAGGCCCATTTGATAGGCCAACCCTTAGGTGGGTGTAGTAAACAGAACAGGATGCTGGGAGAAAGAAGCTGAGTCAGGGAGTCGCCATGATTCTCCCACTCCAGACAGACGCAGGTTAAGATCTTCCCTGGTAAGCCAGCTCGAGGGCTACACAGATTATTAGAAATGGGTTAGATTAATATGTAAGATCTAGCCAATAAGAGGCTAGAGCTAATGGGCCAAGCAGTATTTAAATGAATACAGTTTCTGTGTAATTATTTCGGGGCATAAGCTAGCCATGTGGGCGGCCGGGTGCCGGGGATGCAGCCCAGCCGCCCCTATTACAACAAAAACCTATTGAGTTTTCAAAATACCCTGCTTCATTAAACTGTGTCTAGCTCCTCTCTACATACAGATCATGTACTTTTAGAGCAGAATGGCCAGTCATCACAGAGAAAGGGATTGACTAGAGGAAGGGTTTTATACTAAAGGAAGCGGTTTTATACTAAACAAAGCAGTCAGAAGTACCAGGTAAATTGGAATGCCACTCCAATAGAAGACATTAGTATCACTCTCCCAGGAATGACACTGTGAACTCACAGGCTAACAGTGTCAATGGGCTGAGAAGAGCAGGTAAGAAGGTCTTCCTGAATGAGAAAACCCGAGGATGCACAGCACCCACCAACAAATTCCATCGTGTCCATTGCAGTGAGCCGTGTGTCAAAGGCTCTGCGCTGGGTTTACCTATAGAAAACTCTGACAATGAACCTGCTCACACAGTGCACATCTGTTCCTCCCCTGCAGACAATTCCCCATCTCTAATGTAGTCCCTGTCTCTAAGGAACTGGGAAGCCCTAGTCACAGGCTGCCTTGCTTCAAATAGAAACCAACACAATTAAACTTCAAGATGACTAAGTATTAGAATCCTTTTTTTAGACTACATGATAATAGGTTTTGTTATATATTAATATATGTTAAACTTATCTATACATAGATACATACAGACTAAATCTCAGAGGCACTTCTTTTTTTTACTGCTGTTTCTCAGGGTGAAAAACCCATCAAAGTTGTCTGGTTATAAAAATCCACTATGAGACTCCAGGCATAAATCCGATTCACCTTTCCCTATAACTTTACATCATGGGAGGAGTCACTGAGTGCAGCCTTGGGAAGTGTCAAAGGGTGCAACAGTAAGAGAATATATTGCTGGCTCTGTGCCATGCAGAGTCTAGGGAAATGGCATATCTATAAACTGGTGCTAAGGATGTTGCCTTGGGTGTTCAGGAAGCCAGGTGACCCTCCTTATCCTGTCCGTTGCACAGCATGTAATCAATTACCCTAGAAAAAGAAAAAAGCGGCCTCTTTACAACACTGGTCATTGCTAGAGGAGTCACATTGCTTTGACGTTTTCACGTGTCTCCTGATTCTGTCCTGGAACTGGAATGTCTGGGGTTGGGCCACTGGTCTGATTTTAAATCACCCCATCCTTTCAGCTGAAGTGGCTGCAATGTTCAGGTGGGACAAGGTTACAATATGGTGGACGTGTGATTACTCTCAAGCAGACCAGGGGTGAAGCTCTGTAGCTAGACCCTCAACACACATGAGCCTCAATCTGGGTAGTCTCTAGCAATACTCTGTGCCATAAAAGTAGCCTCAGAAGGAGCTGCAACAGGTAGAGAAACCCACCTTGAAATTAAAGTAACAGTCAGCTAACCACATCACTCCTTCCTCTCTAATAACCTCGTGGAAATAAAAGAGAAAGGACGGCGAGAGACCGGGTAAGATATGGTCACCAAGGGTGAATATGAAAAGACACAAAGTGAGACAAGCAATTAGTGTTTGAACAAGGAAGACAAAATTAGGATAGCGGAAAGTGAATGGAAGGGAGTGGGTGACAGGGGAGACAAACCAGCTGCTTCCACAGGTGGACTGCAGAGAAACCAGATGAGCTTAAATGATCCCAGCACGTGGGGTGCTGATCAAGGAGATTCCCCAGCCCCAGGTCAACTGCACCCTATAGGAGAGTCCATCTCAGATAGAGAGAGACGGGGGGGGGAGGGAGAGAGGGGGAAGGAGGGAGGGAGGGAGAGAAAGGGAGAGGGGAAGAGAGAGAGAAAGGGAGAGAGGGGGGAAGGAGGGAGGGAGGGAGAGAGAGAAGGGAAGAAGGAGGGAGGGAGGGAGAGGGAGAGAGAGAGAAGCGGTCAGAATCCAGAATAGCCATGGTCTGACTGATATGCATTCATCAGGGTCTGGAACGGAGATGCTGCTGATAACTAACGGGGGCTAACGGGGTGGAGTTAATTGTCAGGCACGAGGCCACAGCTCCCTTAGAGGAGTCTTTCTGAAGAGCTGGGGGATCCATCCAAGTTCTAAAAGCCAGTTTGAGTGAAGGGCTGAGGACACAGTGGAAGACAGCCACAGGGTATCAAAGAAAGCTGAGTCCACATATGCACAGATAAGACACTTGAAGCGGAACTTTGTAATCATACAGTCATAACAAGGGTCAGAAAGTAGGGAGATACCTTGGTGAGATCTGTTCAGGCTGATCTCATGAAGCTGGCTCTCTAGGGGGCTGGAAATACAGAGGCTGAGAGTCTTGACTAACAGTCCTGTGTCACTGTCGACCAAGGAGCCCAGGAAACCTAGGACAATGGCTGATTCTCTCATAATTAACAGGACACCAGGCAAGATAAGAGCAAGTGGCACAGAGCTATTCCGACTCCTGAAGCAAAGGAAGGCCAGAAAGGCAGGCATGTGCTTTGGTCATTGGGAGTGGCCCCTCCAGCTAGATCCATCTGTCTGGTATTCATAACTTAAATTGAAGAGGAAAAATCGGTCATCAGAATACAAGTTAATTATTTGGAACAATTAGTCATTTTCTCACCTAGTGTACGATTAGCGAACACCTCAGGATCCTAATTATTTCCACAGCAACTCGCAGGATGTTAGTGGAAATGTCACCGTTAATGTTTTCTAGTGAGAATTTCATACCAGAGGCCATGCAAGTGTCACATTGCTGAAACAAGATGCAAATTATACAAATATTTATAATACTCCAAAATGCAAGCAAGCTCATATTAAACAGATAGATCATGATGACAAGGTCCAGTTCCCCAGAGAGAGCACACAGTCACACATCTCCAGTCTGGCTTGAGTGGCAGCCGAGTTTTTCTGTACAGCACTGCTGTGTCCAGCCTCAGATGCCGCTGAGCTAGGGTTCATCTAGAGCAAGAACACCCTGCTTCCTGCCCCCTTGGGCTATTCCCCTTGTCTGTGAAGTGGCTCCTTAGAACCCCTTCTCACTCTACCGTACCCCAAGCTGCTTTACGTCCAGGACCTCAGCACTATTTCTTATATAGGAAGGCCCTCCTGGTGTTTCTGTGTCTGCCTGGACTCAGCATCCAAGTATCCTTAGAGGGCTCTCCCCCGCAACTGGACTCACCCAGATCACTTCCTATTTGTTAGGGTACTCTGCACTCGTGTGTGTGTGTGTGTGTGTGTGTGTGTGTGTGTGTGCGCGCGCGCGCGTGTGTGTGTGTGTGTTGCTTGCTGCCTGTATTGTCTTACCACATTCTACTCGTATGTGAGGAACACTCTGGCAACTTCACGGTGAGTCCTCAGCAAATGTAAATTGTTTTTCTGAAATGGCAGCAATGGCAGCGTCACTGGGTGCAAGCCTGCAGGGGGCATGCGATCTGCGGTGGAAGCATTAAGTCAGCACTGCTGCAGCACAGAGAAGTGCGCTGCATGTCCCAGAGCAGATGGTGCCGCAGGGCCTGCACAGAGGTGGACAGCACCTCTTGAAACAGCAAGGGGGCTGCTGCCCTTGGGGAGAGTGGTGTTTGCCTCAGTGAAGACACTTCCAAGATTCAGAAGGGAAGAAGAAATAACCGCAGCCTTGTGTGCCAAGTAAATTTGTGTCTGATGCAGATTTATGTTGCCACCTAATCTCCACACTGGTTTCATCCTGACAGGAGAAACGCTGTCCCCAGAATAATGAGGTTCACACATAATAAAAACCTGACCAGTTTACCAAGTTAACAAGTACAGGTTTTAAATTCCCATCTGTTGGCTCCCCTAAACCACTGCTGGATGACAGCCAGGGGAAGGGTTTTTGAGGTCTGGACTGTGTCTTAGTAGGAATGATGGGGAAGAAAGAGTCTCAAGCTAAAATCTGAAGGCAATGGACTGTCTGTGCCGGATGAAGAGGTTAGACCTTCCCCAGCATGAAGCCAGGAAGCTCATGTGTGGGAGTGGGGATTTCTCTGGCTGAAGCCGTCTTAGAGTGCTCATCACTGAGCAAAGCCCTCTAATGAGATGGAAGCACCGGTGAAGAGCTCGCCACAAAGCTGGGATTATGGTGGCTTTGCAGGAAAACCCAGAATTATACGCTGAACAGCCAATCACACTGTTAGGACTCAAACAAGGTTTTATTAGCTCAAAGAAGATAAAACTTATTCAATGCCACTCTCCAGATAAATAAAATGTTGATGCTGTTTTGTTCCTAATTAAAGAATTGCAATCATCACTTTTATAAGAACTAAGTTTAAGTTTGTGGGGGGAGCCCCACTTTTTGTTTGGAATCAGTTAAATCATGAGCAAATGCAACAGAGACCCCAACAGAGTGACTGTGTCATCACTTAGAGCCCACATTTAAAATATCATTTCCAGCTCTAAGAAACCTAGAATGCTCAGACAGACCCCAACCCACACTTTCAGCACTTGCTGAGGTAGGTAGAGGGGGAACCTCCTATCATGGTGGAAATCCAGGACTTGCTGCATCAGAGATGCCAGGCAGACCACGTTAGAGGGGCATAGATGCCAGCTTGCCAGCCTTCTGTTGACCACTGAAGGAAATGCTCATGTATCGGTGTCTAAAACGCACTGGACGGTCCATAAGCCCCCTCTGTGGAAAACTTGACTGGGATACCTTTAGAGGCCGGGAACAACCATCATCCTCTTAAGACTGGAATATATAGGACCATGTCTTCTTACAGACCAGCTAAGATCATATGTGAACAAAAAGGAACACCAGTCAGTGTCTGGGGAGCCCAGTGACTCAGGTCCATGAACTGGGCAAGAATCTCAGACAACAGCTCAAGCCCAGATCTCCACACCTCCCATGGACAGAACCTCACTCCTCTCCTGCCCCCAAGGAGATTCTTTTATTGGTGCTTTAACAAACAGCTGCAAATCTGGATCTTAAAATAACAACCCAAAATAGCGGGGCCTGCAAGATGGCTCAGCAGGTAAAAACACACACTGCTGCAAAGGTCAGTGACCTGAGTCTGATTCCCGGAACTCATGCCCTGGAAGCAGAAAGCTGACTCCTGCAAGCTGTTCTCTCATCTCCACACACCAGCAACTGAGGGTGTACATATGCACACTCTCACACATATGTACACTCACACACATACACACTCACATGAACGCACACACACAGTCACACACAAATACATACTCACATGCAAGCACACACTCACACATACATACAGTCGCTCACACACATGCACACACTCACAAATGCACCACACATGCATGCACACACACTCAAACGCATATGCACACACACATGCAAACATAACATACATACATACACAAGAGAGGAAATAAATTTTAAAAGAGATCTATAAAATGATTCATGAGGAGCTGAACTGGGTAGCAGTGAAGCTCCTTGTCCCCTGAAGATTGCAGACAAAGCTTCCCCCCTCTTTTCAAGCTCCCACCAGTTTCCTGCAGACCCTGGCTCACACTATTCCCTCTGCGTACACCTTCATAATTCCTCTGACCCTGATTCTTGCCTTCGGTTCCAACAGAAGGATCTTGTGGCCATTTGGGCCCACAGTAATCCACAGCAACCTTATAGGCCTTAGGCCCTTCACTGCATGTCTGCGGTCCCTTTCCGTGGGAGGTGACACACTCACAGGGTCTGGGGATCTCGGTGAGGACATTTTGGGGGTCTATGATTCAGTCTCACAGAACATCAGAATTCTATTGCAAGTTTTCAGAGCATGTGAAGGGTTAAGGAAAGTGCTGACCTACCATTGAGCAAATCCTACAGATAAACTGTAAAAAATAAGAGGGAAGTTGGGTTAGCCTGCCAGGAAGAGGAGTTTAAAATACACACGGAACTTTGAGGTCCCTGCTACAGCCCAGTGCTGGGGAAATTGTTTAGTACATACAGAACCCTAGGTGAAATTCTAGCACATGTGGGGGAGATTCCACACAGAGCAGGCCACACAAGAAGCAGGTGTGTTCTTGTGCTTCTCAGTGATGCACACTGACTTCTGGGGCATCTTCTTTCAAGCAGCTGAAAGCCACACAGGGATCTCTGTCTCCACCAGAGTTCACCAGATTAAAGAAGAAATATCAAAAGGGGACATCAAAGGGATTGGTAGGAAGAAAGGGAAGGGGAAAGTGATGTACTTATATTTTAATGTTAAAATATAAGGGCAAATGCGTGTCAGTAATGAAACATTAAATGGTCCTATTGGAACACTTCGAGACTGAGAGATTTCTGGAAGCCATAACCAACTGATATGAGGTAGACAGAGAAAACCATCAGCACTAAAAGGCCTCCTGAACTTTCCAGTATTAGTAGGACTGCCCAAATAAACTCGCTTCCCCAGCCAGGTTCCAGAAATAACAACATATTTGGAGGGTTTGTGGTTTGGGGTGGGGGTTTCCTTCACCCACATATTCAAAGTAGCAGTGGGACCTCTGTAGCAGTATTTACAGGGGGTGGAACTTTAGGAGATGAGGCCCTAGTAGACAAAGCTTAGGCCACCGTGTGCATCTCTGGAAGAGATAAACGCTATCCTTCTTCATGGAGTTGGCCATCATGACAGGAAAGAGAGAACATCCCATGTGCTGGGCCCATTCTGGACTTGACCATTTCCCTCTGATCTCTCTACCATGTTGTGAGCCAGTCAGCAGGGCCCTAAAGTGAGAACTTGACCACTCAAACCTAAGTAAATCTCTTACCTTTCTAAATACTCAGCTTTGGGTATTGTGTTACTACAACAACACGCAAATGAACCAATCGGGGAAATCACTGGGGAAATGTATAACCATGGAGCTGTGCATGGAGTCAGCGACTGCTCAGCCATATCACTTCCCAGCCCTTGAACTGCTGGGCACTGGAGCAGGTATTTCCTGTATGTGGAGGAGATCTGCCTTGGGGGACTTGGGAATAAAACAGTAGAGGCAAGGTGTAGGGTGTTGACTCAGTATATTCTACTGAAAAGGACTTCTCCAAGGCAGGAAGATGAGTCATTTTGTCCCTTTCAAACAAAACAAAACAGCACGTTAGAAGAGCATTGGACCAGAGCTCTCTAGCCCAGAGTTTAATCTCTCAGTTTCCTCCTCTGTAAGATGAAGCCATCACCCTTGAAGTCATAGGAATCCCCCTGCCATATCCTTCCAGATGCTGGGACACCAGGTGTGATTCCCCACATCTAACATTCTCTGGCGTATCATCCTGTGTCTGTTCAGATTCCCATCCACACACTGACTGAGCTACCGGGTTACACAAGACGGCAGCACAGTTCTGGATACATCTCCCGATGTTTCAAAGGGGAAACTACACGTTCCTCTGCTGTCTATCATATTCTGTGTCTTGAGGATTTGAAGAGACGTGGGATGAGAGTGTTGGGACTTAACTTTTATCCCCAAGGAAGCATGATAGAAGTTACTGATGGTGAAGTCATTTATATACCAAATTCTTACCTCCCAAGGGTGATTTTAAGCAAGTCTTCATATCTAAAGAATTTATTAAAATTAAAACCATCCCTTTCATTGAGTCAGCTTCATTTCCTACACTGAATACTAAGAGGTGGCAGTTTCTAGCCAGTGTTTCATTGGAGACCCACAGACAGTGGAGGCGGCTGGAACCTTATTAAAAAAATCCCACAGTGAACTGGGAATGAGTGTGGGACCTGGTCTCCTGACTGGCTGGTGAACCTATGTCTCCTACTTTATTTTATTCAGTAGAAGTACTGAGTGGTGACATCATTTTATAAGAGTAGACGGATATGGGCCATTTGAGCACTGGCACTGCTGCTATTAACTGTGTCTTTAACTATTTAGCAGTACACAGTGAAAGATTATGTTTTGTTTTATCTCAAAAGATTGGTTCATATTTGGCATTTCAGGAATCTCTACTCACTGAATAATGGGTGGTAATAATGCCTATAAAAACAAATAATAAAAGCTAACTTAACACAGTTCCTTATGTCACGAGTTATAGATTTGCCTAATTCACACAGCCAGCAAATAGTGGAACTGAAATTTGACTCACACTGTTTGGGTGTGGTAGTAGGTGTTCCCTGTCTCACTGAGATGCCCTAACTCAGGCGTCCACCCACAGGTGTGATGGTAGGTGCTCTCCTGTCTCACTAAAATGCCCTAACTCCTCAGGCATCCACCCACGGGTGTGATGGTACGTGCTATCCTGTCTCAGTATGATGCCCTAACTCAGGTGTCCACCCACCAGCCGCTGTGAGCAAGGAGTATTAGTACTACCTCACTAAGAACTGATAAGGTGGCCCTCAGCATCAAAGAGATCTCAAATGGTTAGAGTGAGCTCAGTTGCCACCTGTAGGAATCAATGGAGACGATGCCTTGCCACACCCCCAACTCACGTGCAGAAACCCAACCCGTGATGCACTTGGGGCCTTGAATTGTCATTGAGTCATTGGACTAGCACCCTCATGCATAGGACACCCCAGAGAGCTCCCTCATCTCTCCCTCCATGTGAAGACATAGTGAAAACATGCTGTTGATAAGCCAGGAAACAGGGCCTCATGTGAGTGTGTCAGCACCTTGACTCTAAGTCTATAGAAAATAAACTTCTCATCAGCCAGAAAGATTGTGCCATTTTGTTATAGAGCTCAGACGAACTAAAACATCAAGGAAATGCTTCCCTCTGGTGACACCCTCATCAGCTTTCCCCTCTGTGATTTACATTACTTCCTCCTTTACAGAGGTCACTGAGGGACCTTGGTAATCACACTCACCCAAAACAACATCTCAGACTCTATCTCCTGGAAACTCAACCTGAGACATTTGGTGCTAGGCCTGAACTCAGAAACAGACTCAGGAGCCAGGCTCTGAAGGGAGGCCACTCTCCACCCACTGTGCAGTAATTATCTCTTCACTATCGGCAGGTGAGGGAGTCTTCGGCATAGGGAAGCACTGAAATGGGTCAAAGAGCTAAGATCTTCTCCAGGGTGATCTGAGACAAGGAAGCAGGAAGCCATGGGGGTTCTCAATTGCATGATATCTTTGCCACCAAGGGGATAGAGAGATTATAACTGTAAAGACTGTAGAATTCAGACACTATTGCTGAGTGCCAAGGATACTTTGAAAAGATGGAATGACGCCAGTCACTTAAAGAGAAGCCCTGTGTGAAAATTGGAAGGGCATCTTGAAGTCTCCTATGGCTGAGGCCAAAGCAGCAATAGGGTTTGATGGCAAGAGTCACCCATAAAATGTTTGATATCTGCCTACATAACAGAGTCACCAACAATTACCCAACCATCTAACCAGGTTCCTTTAATTCATTCTTGACACTGTTCCTCATTGAAGCTGCAGCCCACTAACGGTACAAATCGACTTTGCCTTGTTCTTGTCAAAAGAAATTTTTCTTCAGTTTCTGTTGCAAGATTACTTTCTTCATGATTCTCAGAACTCATCATCAAAACCTGGAAAGGAATTTAATTACTTTAAAAGCATACTTTCTCTCTTGTCAATAGCAACTGACACCTTGTCAACTAACCACACTTAGGAACGTGGAACCCTTGGCAGAAATTCTACCAGAAAGCCAGGTCTCTGTAGAGTATGAGTACTCACAGAGCTGTTTCCACTTTTCATGCAAGCCACAGAACACAGGCCATGATCAAGGGGAAATGGCAGCGGAGAAGTGGGTGTCTCCGCGGGTAAAAGCACTTACCCTAAGGCTGGCGGCCTGAGCTCCATCCTTGAGACCTTCATAGTGGGTGGAGACAGCAGGCTCCTTAAAGTTGTCCCCTGACCTCGATACATGTGCCATAGCTCACCTGTGATGACACATATACATACGTATTTGCGTGCCCAAACAAGGAAAAGTGTGATAGTTGTTAACCCTGTTAGACAGATCTCTAAGTACATCTTCCAGTCTCAGTCCTGTACAGTCTTGCACTCATCGGAGACCACCAACAGACAACGAGAAGACCATGCCCAGATGTATGGTTTAGATTCTAAATTATAAAAATGATGCAGGTCTGGAGAAAAGCTCTAGAACCACTATTTTTGAGTAGACTTTTCCCAGGTGTATTAGCGACTTTTATGATTCTGTGATAAAAATACCATGGCTAAAATCAACTTTAGAAAGAAAGTCTCTTTTGACTTAGGGTTCCAGAGTCCACAGTGGTGCCGAGAAGCATGGGATACGGCAGGAATGGGAAGTTGGCTGGTTACATTTTCATCTGAACGCTTCCTCCAGCAAGGCTGCACCTCCCAAATGTTCCGTAACCTCCTCAAATCGCGCCACCAACTGGGGACTGAGCGTTCAAATATATAATGTTCTGGGTTACCTTTAGTGTTCAAATCATCACACCAAGCTCAAAGACGTAGAGGAAGAAGACAAAAGATACAAATAAATGAACTTCCCATCCAAACGGCAGCCATTTCTACCCAGGCCAGCCATGTCACGAGAATCACTTCGCAGAGTCCACTTTCGCGCTTCTCCTCCATCAAGGCCTGGGGAGCGGGTACTGTGTGGCATTGAGGCTTCTGGTTAAAGTCTGTGCCAAGCACTTCTTAATGTATGTAGACCCCAAAGACAGTAGCCAACATAGCTGAAGACCCTGTGATATTTTCCAGGGAGCCTATCATCTGGCTACATAAAGAGGAAATTGGTTTCTGTATATTTCAGCTATTAATATCCCTCATGATATTATAAAATTCTCCATATACAAAAATATAGAAAGTGGGGAATAACAATTTATAAATTTCCCTGCGATATGACATTGAAATATTGAAAGTTACCAGAGTTATGAGGCCTTCAGAATTACAGTGTGTGTTATACTAGCTTTTACGACTGCTCTCTGCCCATTTGCGAAAGTCACAGCTCCGCTGAAACATATGTCTCCCATTCCTGCCACTTGGCTTGTCCTCTTTATACGTTCTTATATACAAGCAATCGAGGTTTTGTGTGGTGTTAGCATTACACTGTGGTGAATTATTCGTTATGTTTTCTAGAACGTTTTTCCATTCTAACACACACAAAAAATATTTTCTGTTGAAAATATTACCTAAGTTCATATATGGATGTGATTTATTTCTTTCTGCTGCTTCCTCACACGGGCCAATCTGGATTTCACTAACACTTCCCCTACTGACGGAAACGGTTGTTTGGCGTCATAGAACTTTCATGGTATAACTAACGTTTTTTAGTCCTTTTATTCCATGGGTGTACACTAACGAGGTAAGCCCTCTGTGTGTGTCTGGCCCTGATTATTATATTAGTCTGTGTCACATATGCATGCTGTATACTGCTTGTCAGGTAATACATGACTTATGAATATGCATATACAGGTATTCTTATATATCCTTATCACTTCTATTCTTGATCGAGCTCACGTATTAGAGGTTCTAAGTCTGAGGCCTGCGTGAGGTGGGCGCACCTTCCCTACCTGTGCTGCCCTCACCTGCCTGATTCAGACTCATAGTGTCCTCCAAGGGAGTTGAAACATCTTCCTGCTCCTTCCTGGATCAGAAGGACAAGGGCCCCTTTTCCCAGCTGGGAACATGTGCTAAGTCTTCAGTGCTCGACACTTTTTGTGGGCTTCTTGCAGGGAACGTCATAGCGAGCAGAGCTCATTTTCATCTCTATCCGTGTTGGAGATTTTCTTTCAGAACAGCCACTGTTCATTTTTCTCTTGTTATTGATTCGCAGTTTGAATCCCATTTCATCTTTGTGCTTTTGCTCTTCTCGAGTTTTGACGTGTCTGACACTGATCCATGTCAATATTCAAGTGTTCTTTGACAAAGTACAGACTTCGTGCAGTTGTTCATCTTTGGGGGGTGTTTGTTGCATGTTTCATTAATTTCTTGGCTTGTGTTTGTTTCTCCTGTTATTGCCCTCTAACGCTGCTTCGCGGGTTTGCTTCCTGTCTCGTTTGAACTCAACACTTGGCTCATTAGCTTTCCATCCAACTTCTCCGTGTGGTGGAGATGCTGAGTATCTCCCCAGAGGCTCGTGTGTTGAAATTCGGTCCCAGATGGCAGCATGGCTGAGATGGAACTGGATGGCGAGGCACTAACTAAAGTTTCCTATGGAAATTTCTTGAAGTGTGTCTAAAGGGTTTCAGCCTATGACATTCCTGTAGTGATTTGATCCCAAATCCCCTCAGTTTTATCTGGACTTTTTTAAATCCTCTGAAGCATACAAAACCATTTGAAATAAGTCTTCAGTGCATGGTTAATTTTCTCTGAGTATTATTTATTCACAATGAGTTATTACATTAATAACATCTACAGAGTATACTTTCTACATACTTGGATGACTTATCAGTCTAGAAGATGACAATTAGGAATCACATTAATCTTTATAGAGCTTGACTTATGCAGATGACACTGGAGTTTTCTAGCAGGTCAATGGAGCTTTAACAGAAATGGGATTGTCAGATGCCAGTCAGGAACAGACAGACGACCAAGGCCTTGGGAACAGTCAGGGGAGTGGCATCTTACAGGCTATTTCACAGTCTGCTCCAGAGTTCTCCCCTTGGTAAAACAAAAACAAAAACCAGCAAAAGAACCCTACATATTCTAATTGCCATTTTTATTAAGAACATACTAGAGACATTCTAGGAATATTTCCAGTGTATGAAGCAGTATTGCTGCTACAGTTGCTATGCTGTTACAGGGGTGTCAGGACAGTCACCATGCTGAGACAGTGTTACTACAGTCACCATGCTGAGACAGTGTCACTACAGTCACTGTGCTGAGACAGTGTCACTACAGTCATCATGCTGAGACAGTGTTGTTTTACAGTCACTGTGCAGAGACAATGTTGTTACTACAGTCACCATGGAAATGAAGTGTTGTTACTACAGTCACCATGCTGAGACAGAGTTGATACTACAGTCACCATGGAAATGAAGTGTTGCTTCTACAGTCTCCATGCTAATGAAATGTTACTATAGTCATCACTGAAATGCAAACCTCACAAATTCCTGTCATCACTACCACTTTTCACCTTAGACCACCACCTTCTTTCTTCCTCCATCTCAGTCCCTTGTCACCAGTAGTCTACCCTTGACAGTTGCATTACTTTATTTCTTCTTTTTCTTTTGTATGACCTGTCCATCCATTCAATTATGTACTATTTATTATTCTGTGCCTGGCTTATTTTACACAGGACATATCTTCAAGTTCTTTCTGCATGTTACTTCAAGTGGACAGACCTCCTTCTTTAAAGCTGAATCAATAATCCACTCTTGTTTTTTCTCTTCATTCAATCTGTTGGCAATCATTACCAAACCCAGCTCCTGTGAACAAGTCTAAAATGAGCATGAGAGTAGAAAGATTTTTGCTGTCAGCTCTTTGGGATGTGAATAAGCCCGGAAATGGGCCTCTTGGTCAGATGCTTTCCACTCTGTTTCATGAGCCCCCGTGTAATGCCAGCATTGCTCTGCCTTCTCGCCACACCATCCTCAATACTAAAACACACCCACAGGCAGTTATTGCTGGCCCTATAAATACAGCATTCCCATGTTCATGAGTTAGAAGAATTAATATGTGATTATGTGATTCCCATCAAACTCTGTTATCACTGCTCTGTCAAAGTGAGAAGATACAGAGTAGGAACTGTGTAATGAGGGTGAAGGCAATAGATGCAACAGCACAGTCACTAACAACCAACATCATGGTACAAAGTGGTAGGGGAGATTCTCCCTCAGATCCCTCGAGAAGAAATAACCCCTGGTACCTTATATCATCCCCTTCTGCCTCCAGAATTTTTAGGAAAATATTATCTGAAGCCACTGTGTTCATTTTTTTGAGGATCACTAAGAACCCAGCAAGCCTTCTTACTCATACTGTACCTCGTACCACCCTGTCATAAACAATATTCACACCAGGAGTGACCCGCTTTCTCCACCATCCTCCAGAGTCTGCACGGGTCTGATGCACCCTGTGGTCTAGAACACACACACACACATGGATGCTCCTGTCATTGACCCAGGCTCTGGTACAGCCTCCCTCTTCAGCCTGTGGACCACACAGCGACTTCTGCTCTTTCTGAAAACTGACTTCTGCCTGGCACCTGAAGATGGTGAGCACTGCCTGGGGTCCATTCATCAGCTCTTCAGAGGAGAGAAGCCATGAGCTGGGTGCTGGCTAGAGTCCTTGAGTGGCCTAGCAAGGCTGAGTCATGGTAACCCAGCCCTGGAACACGTGGATTCCCTTACTCTCAATTAGAAGTGATAGAATTGTGATCGACAACTATAAATACTCAGTAGCACATTCATCCGCCACTGTGCTTTAGCTGAGCTGAAGTGGCTCTATGCTGGGCTAGCAGGACCCAGAGGGAGGTGATTACACGGGGGGTGGGAATGTCCCCTCTGGACAGCTGAATGTGAATGTTGCTACATCTACAGTAATCTCTGATGAGTGACCTGAATGGCCAGGGGACATCCCTGACTACATAGAAACTCACCTAACCATAGTCCATAGCCCTGTACCCCAGAGTCCTGCCATCAGGTCTCCTGACAGCCCTCCCCGTGGAGCTGCACACCCCTCCAAAGCCTTCCTCCTGCTGTCAGAGGTCAGGCTCCTCTTTCTGTGTACAAAGTTCAGGCTACTAATGGAATCCGTTGCTGCAGAATCAATCCTTCTTCAGTGTTTGCCCATCTGTAGAGAGGCAGGCACCGAGACAGAGCTTTAGCCAATAGTTTTTAGTGGATGGTAGCCAGAGCAGTGAAGAGACCAGGTTTTAATTTCCCCTCTTTATGAGTTTCCAAGGAGACCAGCCGATAATGAAGGACATGCTGTCATGGATGTGCCCTGCACACGTCCGTCCTGTTTGCGCCTGCATCCCCACTCCCATGCAGTCTGTTGTCAATATGGCCTGCAAGCATGCCTCTGCGGGGCAGCTTTAACTAGTCCCTACCTGGATGCTCTGGAGTCCCTGCATTGGCTTGGCAGCTACAAACACAGGGCTCTGCAGGGACAAGCCCATGGGCAGGGTACCAGTCCTGGGCAACTGTGACATTTTACGCTCTGCCAGAGCGGTGGCCAGCACCAGCTGTCTTTGCTAACTCTTCTGTATAGAGTTATCACCAGAGGACAGGGTTTGATCATCTCGTGTGTGCCAGTGAGAACCAGCACTGGTCATGGACAGAAGAAACTGCATGTGTGCATGCATGATGGATTCCCAGGCAGAACGGGCACTGGGGAAACCGCCAGGCCCACAGGCTGTGCTGGCCCTGTGACCCTGATCATACTCCACACCTGAACACGTAGGCTTTGCTCCAAACAGCAGGGGCCTCCTGGAGCTGACCCATTGCCCCTTCAAACACTCATTCCCAGGACACGTGACTCCACATGACCTCTGGGCCGGCTCAGAATTTCTCGGTGTCTCTTGCATGTAAATTCTGGGCTACAACTCTCTTCTTGGAGAAGGACGCTTTGAGAGAATTAGCTTCCCACCCCCACCACCCGATCACAGTGTCAGGCAACTGAGCCCTCTCCCACCCCCACCACCTGATCACGTATTGCCAGGCAACTGAGTCTTCCAAGCATAAATTTCTGCCCATAAGAAGCACCTGGTTTGCTTAAAAGAGCCTTTCCTTACAAGGGCCCTTTAAGCCCTGGGTACAGCAAATGGAAGAGATTTCTCTTAGTGGGACCAGGTGTCTTTGTTCTGGTGACAGTCGGCACAGCCTTTAAGCCACCCTGGCATGGAAACAGAGTTGGACCCAAACACTACTAACAAGGCTACATTTCTCTACAATCTCCTGCCTTCCCATCCTGCTAACCACAGCAGTCTCCAGGCCTCCTGATTCGTATTTCTTGCCTAACCCGCCTGTCTTCTGTCTAAAAGCTCAAATCTCAGGTTGTAAAGATGGCTCAGGAGTGAAGGGAGCTGAAATTCCAGGACAGGAGCTCAGTTCCTGTACTCAGGGCAGGTGGTTCCAACTGCCTGCAATTCCAGTTCCAGGGGACCTGTCACCCTCTCCTGGCCCCTGTGGTCACCTGCACACATGTAAAATACATAAAAAACAGTTCCCAAAAATGACTATCTATTTATTTATTTATTTATTTATTTATTTATTTATTTATTTTGTTTTTCAAGACAGGGTTTCTCTGTGGCTTTGGAGCCTGTCCTGGAACTAGCTCTGTAGACCAGGCTGGTCTTGAACTCACAGAGATCCGCCTGCCTCTGCCTCCCGAGTGCTGGGATTAAAGGCGTGCGCCACCATCGCCCGGCTAGATGACCATTTTTAAAGTCTCAAATTATGGCTTTAAAGGGTGATGAGAGATTGCTTCCCGTGCCGACTCCTGAACGCCTCCTGTGCCCTAAGGAGTGATCATCCTAGTATCCTAGTGCCCATTGGTCCAGACTGGAGCCTACTCCCTTCCATCTCTCAAGAGTGTATAGCTTACTATTATGATCTAACTGTCTGTCTTGTAAAGGAGTGTCACACCTGGAAATCTTTGTTCCAGTGTGGAGGCATTTGAAAGCAGGCCTGTGGAAGGCAGCCCAGTATTGGTTGGAGCATCCTGAGTAGGATCAATGCATTTATAGAAAGAAGCCAGAGAGCCTCCTTTCTCTGCCCCCCCCCCCAGGAAGGCCTAATGAAAGTCAGGAGTCTGTAACCTTGAGGAGCCTGATCATGTGATCTTGTATGTCCCATGCCCTGACATGTAAGTCATGACCGTCTGCTGTCTCTCAGCTTCTCTGTCCAGCCCAACCAGATGGAGACAAGGACTGAACAAGGTACCGGTTCACACGGGGCACGGCAACTGGCAGCATGGAGTTTAGGGCTCTTGCTTTATTTACAGTTCTGAGGGACAGCTTGGGCACAGGGGCCTAGACGTCCTTCTGAGTTTAACTGCTATCAGATCATAGCCCAGGGCTCGAGGAGATCCTCCTTAGATTGGTAGACATCTCCCTCGATTTCTCTCTGTATCTGTCTGTCTCTCCTCTTCTTCCAACCCCACGCGCAGCATGGAATGCCCTCCTGTTGAATTTTTATCTGCCTTGTAAGAAATGAATGAAAATGTACTTAATTTATAGCTAAAAGCTACAAATGGTAGTAGAAACATTTATATGTCAATGACAGCACTAAGTGGTTAAAGTGTGACATTTAGGAGCTAAGTGCTTGGGGGTGGGGGAGGAGAATTTCTTGCATTCTGCCAAAATGACCGGAATTTAGTAAGGTAAATACCAGAGAGTGGAGGTTCCATTACAGGCGCTAAGATAAGCCAAGCAGCTGCGTTACCACACCATGGCAGTGCCTGGACAGTCAGTGATAGGACAGAACACCGAGGCAGCAGCAGGTTCTACATTCATGAACTCCTCTACATGGTTAGTCCCACTTGCCCTGCATTGCCATGAAGATATGTATGCTAACTTTATCTCCTAGAAACATGCAAGGGAGGAGACACCTCAAAAGGTTAAATAGTTTGTCTATAGTATCACAAATAAGTAGAGACAGAGATGAAGCTGGTTTTTCAAAGTCTGAGCTGAGGACACTGTACCTCCTCCCAGCTCAGGGATGTGAGGAGAGTTGGGCAAACACTGTGCCCAAACACTTGCCCAGCTGGCATCACTTGGTCTGTCTATTAGCCACAGTCTCCCAAACAAAGAAACAGGCAGAAACCACAGGTCCAGCAGAAGGCAAAAATGTAGGAACCAAAACCAGCTCAAATAACAAGTCTTCCCCAAGCTGTGCCTAATGTCCAACTTATCAAAGGTCCATGCTTTTGCCCTTAGCAGGTAAGGTTTCTGTGGAGGGTGGCTCATCTCTGTCATTCTAGCTAGCCCCATCCTCGCAGGCTGCTGAAAACAGGTACAAATTGATGTCTCTGATTGCCGGCTTTCAGTGCTGTAGAGTTTTTAGACAGGACCCAAGAAGGGACCAGTGGCCATGGCATGCCACCTGTGCGTAACTTCACTGGTGCTAATACTCCAGCCACCACCTGCACACCGCCTCATGCCTCTGTGTATAAATGCTGTCTCATGTGCAGTGGCGCATGGTGCCTCCCTCCTGTCTTGCCCTCAGTGAAGCATCTATTCTACCTTTAGGTCTTCAAAAGATGTGTCAGGGGATGATGTCACTTGCAATAGTAGGTGTTCCCTCAACACACGGCTAAAGCACAACCCAGGGAAGTTTAGAGGACACAGTGCAGCTCCCCAAGACTCTGTCTGTGTCTCTGCACAGGACTCACATCAGCAAGCAAGAGAATGTGATAGACACGCAATGAATGCAGATGCAGTTTGGTGACCTATTTATCCCTTGGTGATAATCCCGGTAAAACAGAGACTTGCAAATTTCTATTTCGTTAGTAGCAAGTCCTGTCTTTGATAATATGATCGATGCCACTTCTATAAAGAGAAACATTAAAATCAACATGTGTAGCAATATAAAATATAAGATATTTATACAATTGTCAGTCTCTGCAAATCAGTCTAGGAAAAAGTAAAGCTTGATGCATTAGGAATTCCTGGACCTGGCTGGATTAGAACCCTTATGGGGCTGGGGGAACCTGCTTAGTAGGACAGGGTGGGCGCTCTGAGCCTTGTCTGCAGGACTGTCCCTGTAGAGCAGAAGAGGGGTAGCGTCTTTAAGATGGCCAGGCACAGAAACTGGTACAGAGTCCAGCAGATAATTATTTCTAAGAAATTTTTATAACTGAAAAAAATGAGCATACATTTTCACAGAAGAAAATTTAGAGGATATGATAAAGTGTAGTGACTGCATTCCAAGTCAACATCATTCTGGAGTTCAAAGAAAATCCTCGCTAACTTCATTCAGTCTTCTGATGTTTGTACTTCACGTGCAGGCTGATAGCCCATGTCTGAACACTTGACGGTGCAATCCTCACGTTTCCCCTCCCTGTGGACATCTGTTCCTCCAGCCAACAGCTAGCATTATTTAATGATCAGCCTAAGCCCCATTCACCCTGCACCAACCACCGTGTCTGCAATCAGTCTTCGCAGCAGCGAGATGGCAGCTGCGCAGCAAGCAGCTTGTGCTGTCAGCACCACTGTCAGGCTCCGCATGCATTCAAACCTTAACCAATCCAGTGGGGTTGTGTATGGGGAAACTGAATTGAGTGGCAACCTGCCTGACGTTAAAAAACAAAAGACACTAGACCGACTCCCGCTAACTTCTACTAAAGAAATGATACACTGGTCGGGCGGTGGTGGCGCACGCCTTTAATCCCAGCACTCGGGAGGCAGAGGCAGGAGGATCTCTGTGAGTTCGAGACCAGCCTGGTCTACAAGAGCTAGTTCCAGGACAGGCTCCAAAGCTACAGAGAAACCGTGTCTCAAAAGACAAAAACAAACAAACAAAAAACAAAAACTGATACACTGGCCATCACATCTCCATGGCCAAATGTATCTGCACTTCAGTAATTATTTATCCAAATGGCAAATCGTTCTCCTTCCCAGTTCTTCATTCTGCTGCCTGGTCGGGGGTAGAAGAAAATGACCGTTTCATTCATCCTCTCACATATGGAAGTAAACCATTTTCAGGCAACAGGAGCTCCCACCCACAGGCAGCACCCAGCTCCTTCTCTCTTTGAGCTTCTCTGGGTGTACTGAGCTTGCTGATAGCAGTGCAGGATAGATTGTGGAACTAGGGTACTGTGACCTGACACCAGAATCTGGAAATCTGGGCCTTGCCCCAAACTGTGTGCAACACACATTTGGAAGCTCTACAGTATTGCTCAAGGGCCTCCCCTCAAAATTCCCCAGTGACCTTACGGGGGAGAGCTGCATGCCGTGGTGCAGATACTGAAGGAAGATAGGATGCAGGTCAATAGTCAACAGACTCCGATTCTCTTCACAGTGTACGCAGAGGCATCTGTTCAGCTGACGGCCCCATTTAGTGCCTCTTTCTTTCCCTTTCCATTTGCTAGAAAATCACAAGCATAATGCAGGCTGTGTGGAATTACATCGATATCCACATTAACATCCTCTCAGAGGCTGAGGCTCCCATCCAAAGTTCTCACTTCCGGTGGCGCTGCGCCCCGGCTCCCAGGCTCGGGCGGGCGCGGCATGCACTCGGGATCCCCTCCGCATTTTCTTCACCAGGAAGGAGCGGGCACTATCTCACAGATTATCTCCAGGTTAATTAACCTTTAGGTGAAAACGTGGGATCCCCGTGACACTTCCTTCTCGCTCATTATTCTCAGCCTGCAAAGCAGCGAGGGGCTGCAACAATCGCATTCATTAGAAAGTGATTAAATGCACTTGCCTCCATTACCTTGGTGGTTAATCATCTCTGCAAAACATCAGAAAAGTCACCCTCACCAGGAAGCATGGGGCAGGAGGAGGCAGCGCTACCCCCTCCCGTCTCTCCAGAAGGCCAGAGGGGGCGCTCACCAAGGAGTTCCCACGTACACAAAGTGGAGTGCCTTGCGGCAGCCTGTTTACCATCTCCTTCTAGAAGATACTGGGCAATCGTTATTGCTATCAGAGCAAAAAACACCAACTTCCTCACCCATAGGAAAGGCGCTGAGTGTTTGCCAAGGGACTCGTGATGCCGAGATAGAAATCCATGGTGATGGCCATGGAAAGTGGGCATCCAGGAGACATGACAGAGCTCCATGCTATTCTACCACAATGGCGCCTGCGATCTGACTTCCACTCACCCTGAAATATTCTGGGAAACTGAGTTTGGCTTAGGCAGAGCATCAGCTGTGAGGGGCACCCTCCTCGTGCTTCTCTGGACTACCTCGAGAGTTCCTAGACGCTCATCTTCTTTTAGTTTCTTTTCAAGACCCTACCGGGACCTGGCAGCCACCCTTCACAATACCTTCCTTGTTCCTCTCTCCCATGCCCCAGAGAACCCACAGGGACAAATTCGCCTGTGAGTTGGCATTTTCTCTTTGCATGTTCTTCACACCCACATGCTCAGGACTTGGGGATGGTGCTCAGAACATTGTGAGGAAATCAGGGGGTTTTCACAGACGCTACCGTAGGAGCACAGTGCATGTCGTCTAAGACATGAGGGCAAAGAGCAGCGTTGACACACGGGTAAAAGTGATTAAAGGCCCCAGAGCCAGGGTTACCTGAGCGTATGCTGTGCTGCAGAGATAGGAGGGCTCAAGGAAGCCAAGATCACTCCGCAGAGCTTGAGGATGGTATAGGAGATGCTCAGAGCTCAGTGCCCCTCACTGACTTTTGCCCAGCTCTCTGCCAGACCCCATCTCTTCCTGGATTCTTCCTCGGACCTTCCACTGGTCTGTATGGGTTCCTGAAAAGTGTAATTGAGTCTGACTACAGGCAGAGTCTATGCATCAAGGATTTTGATGGTTTTTGCTTTCTGTGGAAGAAAAAAAATGTCCCAAATTGGAAAAAACAAAAACAAAAGCCATTGAAAACCTCATTTTCCCAGTCCCCTTCAGCCCTTCCACTGAAGGGTGGTTCCTACCTGCACCTGAACCTTTTCTCTTCCAGCCACCCCTCTTTCACCTGGGGCAGGGAGAGCCGAGGCTGAGAAAACAAAAACACGTTTGAGTCTGTTTGAGAACCCTAGCTCCCCTGGCGACACTGCTGACACCCTCCTCCACTTCTCACTTGCTCTGTTGCTTGATTCGGAAACAAGGAATGGTCCCAGGGTCCTTCCACAGCTCATTCAAAAAGTGAAGTTCCTCTCTGCTCTTCCACAAGGCAGACTCCCTGCTGTCATAGAAAGGAGGGGAAGCCCCTCCTCTCCACGGAGCCTGGTGCAGCTGCTTTACATTCTGGGCATCCTGGAGTGGTACACAGGTGCCTGTCTCTCTCAGGTGTTTTTATTCTGCAGATCCATATATGGGGGCCTTCCTTACCCTTGACACTTCAGACACAGCCGTTTGTGTGTGAAAGAGCTCCCTGCAGGCGTAACTGGACAAATTATGATGAGGTCGTGTTGGAGCAGGATGAGGCAGATCCTGCTGCCTCATAGACAGGGGGATACACAGACGGACAGGGGATGCTCAGATGGACAGGGGGATGCATAGACAGACGGGGGATGCACAGACGGACAGGGGGATACACAGATGAACGGGGATACACAGACAGACAGGGGGATGCACAGACAGACAGGGGGATGCTCAGACAGACAGGAGGATGCTCAGACAGACAAGGGGATGCACAGATGGACAGGGGATGCTCAGACAGACAGGGGGATGCACAGACGGACAGGGGGATGCTCAGACAGACAGGGGGATGCTCAGACAGACAGGGGGATCCACAGATGAACAGGGGGATACACAGACAGACAGGGGGATGCACAGATGAACGGGGATACACAGACAGACAGGGGGATGCACAGACGGACAGGGGATGCTCATATGGACAGGGGGATGCACACACAGACAGGGGGACACTCAGATAGACAGGGGGATACACAGATGAACGGGGATGAACAGACAGACAGTGGGATGCACAGATGGACAGAGGATGCTCAGATGGACAGGGGATGCACAGACAGACAGGGGGATGCACAGATGGACAGGGGGATGCACAGATGGACAGGGGGATGCACAGACAGACAGAGGGATGCACAGACAGACAGGGGGATGCACAGACAGACAGGGGGATGCACAGATGGACAGGGGGAT
This sequence comes from Neodon shergylaensis, assembly GCA_025134845.1. Lineage (NCBI taxonomy): Eukaryota > Metazoa > Chordata > Mammalia > Rodentia > Cricetidae > Neodon > Neodon shergylaensis. The sequence goes on along the minus strand of JABTXL010006268.1, from coordinate 2,434,092 downwards.
ACACAGATGGACAGGGGGATACACAGACAGGGGGATGCACAGACAGACAGGGGGATGCACAGACGGACAGGGGGGTGCACAGACAGACAGGGTGATGCACAGACAGACAGGTGATGCACAGATGAACGGGGATACACAGACAGACAGGGGGATGCACAGACAGACAGAGGGATGCACAGACAGACAGGGGGATGCACAGATGGATGTAGCAGTGACCAGGAAGCATTTCTACTCACAAACAACGCTGGTGAGGGGCCGTGGGCCATGAAAAGGTTGGAGAGAGGTCTGGAGCAGTCACACTCCCAGTTTCAGAAGGAATAGTCTTTCTTAGGATTATTTTTTATTGAAAATAGCTCCTGATGATATTTTCCCCTCCTCCAATCCTCCCAGATTCCCCATATTCTTTATGTCACAATGACTTTAGGGATCAGTGTAGCATTTGGGGTTTAATCGCAAGTCAATGCATGGGGACAGCCACCCTACAATCTGTATGGTCTTTCCTGAGACATTCCTAAGCTGGACCTTTCCTACCAAACATGTCCTAGGCAGGATGTGTGGTGGAGGGACTTCCCTTAGACACAGGGCCCCAGAGTCCAGACAACAAGGAAAGGCTTCAGATTCAATGGGAGTCCAGAAGCCTAGTCAGTTGTTGAATGAGAATGACCCCTATAAGTTCACACTTTGAATTCCTGGTTCTCAGTTAGTGGAACTGTTTGGGAAGGATTAGGAGGTATGGCCTTGGTAGAGGAAATGTGTCACTGAGGGTAGGATTTGAAGTTTCAAAAGCTCATACCAGTCTTGTCCCCCCACCTCTGAAACATCTGGATCAGATGTAAGCTCTCAGCTTCTTCCCTAGAAACTACCTGCCAGCATGATGATCATAGACTAACCCTCTGAAACTGTAATCAAGCCCACAATTAAATGTTTTCTCCTATATGCTGTCTTGATCATGGTGTCTCCTCATAGCAACAAAACAGTCACTAAGACTTCTAGAGATCATAGGACCCTGGGTCTTTGCCTCTCCCCATGCATGCATGTAGAACAGAGTGCAGGACACAGAGCTGGTGGAGAATATAGCACGTCCTGGGTTTCTAGCATCAGTGAGGAAATGCAGTCTTGTCTACCCTGGCAGCTCAGCTCCAGCGGTGGCCAGCTGGACTTCACAATTCTGCTCATCTCTGCTCAGTGAGACCTGTTAGTCCTAAGCTCTGAAAGAGATCCAACACCAAGGCTTACAGGCATGCAGCAGGATCTTGGAGCTCTTGGAATCAGTGGCTCTAAAACCCAGCTGAAGCAACTACATTGAAAAGGCAAGAGGAAAAAAAGTCACCTGGGCTCTTAATCTCAGCTGAACCATGCTGTGATACACCCAGCCCTAAGGAGCAGGCTTCAGTAATACGCCTATCTGGAGATTTGAGCAACAATAAGGGTGTCTCCCTAACTGTCAGGCTATCAGGTGGTCCTTCGTCCCCACCCCAAGCTAATTCTTTGTCTACCCACCGTGGTCTCAGCAACACCCTCTGCTCAACCTCTCCCAGAATCGCCTCCTTTCTCTGGGATCAGATAACCAGAAACATGAGACTGTAGTACCATGTTCTCTATGGATGGGGAGCTCCTAGTGCCAGGCTGAAACAGCAAGGGAGAGGAAGCCAGAATGTGAGCAAGGGGAAGGGATGGATAAGGGCTTGTCAGAGAGGATGTCCTTGCAGACCCTGCCTGCCTAGGTCTAACTTGGTTTCCTGGCTCAAGTCAGAACTAAAATGAGCCTCTGATATTGACCAACACTAAGACATCCTTGAGAGATATCCCCACTCTGGGAACTGTATCAACACCACCCTTGCGTGGGTGGATTAGGAAGTAAAAACATTGCAGAGGAATGTGATGTTGAGTGCATCAGAGAACTGCAGCCTGCGAGTGGTCACAAGGATTCTCCAAGGATCCTCCCCTGAGCCCCAGCGCTGCTTATCAGGAACTGAGAAAAGCCAACAGAAACCTCTGGCAGACTCCTGCCCACCACGGGTCAGGTTAGCTCCCTCTGCTGCCCCAGGCCAAGCAGGACTTCCCTTCCTTCTCTCCTGACCTCAGCTAGAAGAATGGAAGACACCATGAGGCACAGAAATGACCTTCCTTTCCCCATTTCACAGGGGACAGTCACCGATGGGCTGTCCCCACATCCACCTTGAGGAGACCTTGATGCTGCTCCCGGCAGGAAAGTCACTCTCCTTTATGGTCCTTAGGAGGGGAGCTGAGTGCAGCCGACTCACCCAGGGAAGCACATCTTCCTTCTCCCTGGTGTTCACACCTATGAAATCTTAACATTTTAATGACTTTTAAATATGCATAATCATTTCCGAGAGGCATTCCACACTTCATAATCGCTTCCATCAAGCGACCATTCGGGGAGCGCGCCCCTGGAAAGGGGCACAAGCGATCTGTAAATTTAATTTGCTTTCACATCTGCTGTCATTACCTCGGGGCCTCCCGGGCTCCGCAACTGTCCAGAGCTCATATGTTCCAGCGCCTCACTTTTTTATTGTTGTGGCTGTTTTTAATTATAAGCACTTCCGTCAAAATGAGTCACGGTTTAAAATGCCAGCCGGGAAGCAATCATGCCTTTCTATCTGGCTAAGCTGCGTGGAAGCCCATTCAGATAAGCAATGCAGTGTCAGGAGGAGTCTGTCATAGGAGAGGGCTGATGCTCATGGCTGCCACCTAAGGTCTGTCCTCCGGAGGGCAGGGGACTGAGATTCTCACAAGCACAACCATCTTGATTCTTCTCAAATGGTCCATGGCAGAGATGGGCACAGTCTACAGCATATGCCTGTCCATTTCAGGGCAATAAACAGCCCCTCATCTGAAACACAGCTGCCTCTTCACTCAGGGCACACACTGCCTGCCCTTTTGGCTCCTCCCCCACCCCCCACGTCACTCCCCCAACCCCCACCCCCGTGAACTACATTCTCTGAATGCAGCCCAACACAAATGGACCAATATGTCTCGTACCTAACTGGCCACCTGTCTCTCCTGTTCCAGTCACTGTCTGTGTATATTACATGGCAGGGTCTGGTAAACACACTAATGATTGAGAAAAATGCCATGCTTGAGGTCCCCAAACAGACGCTGGATGGGCAACCAAAATAAAAGAGAAGGTGGAAGTAGGGGTGAAAACGGAGACAGATGGTGGGGTGCTGGGGTAGAGTGCTCAGCAGAGGGTGAGGGGAAGAGCCGTGCAGAGCCCTCATCTGCATTAGTATTTATTGTGTGGCAATCTCTTTAAGGGAAGTTTAAGTTAGGGAAGTAAGCAACTCGATAGCCACAGAAAGTCCCTGAAACTAATGTAACTCACTAGGCCCCGCCCTCCCTGGGTGAGCTGTGAAGATTGCTGAGTCACCTTCAGAGAAGTAGCAAAGCTACCTGGAAGAGGCTCAGGCAAACTGAGTCAGCAGAAAAAAAAAAACATTCAGCCAGTTGTGTTATCTGTAGGCTGTACAGTGCACCCCAGGTTTCTGACTTTTGTGAGCTGTTGTGGGCTTTGGTGATGCAGCTGTTCTTTGAGTCCTTTCTGCTCCCATAAATTACTCCTCATCCATATTCCTGTATGTAGCCCCAATAAAACTCATTTGTTTACCAAGTTGAACTTTGCTTCCCTAGGAATAGACTCTGCAGCATAAATGCATTTGACAGAGGCTTTTTCATTTGCCCAACAAAAACCAGAGTTGCTAACAGATATAGGGAAATTGGGCTTATGTGAGGTGCACACTGGCATGAAATCAGCGGCCTTGTAGCTATTGGAAGATATACTCAATCTCTAAGTTTTCAGCTTAGGGTTTCTCCTGAGCCCCTCCTCCACCTGTGTGGGCTAATGTACTTTCCCTAGAAGTGAGCTGAAAGCAACAGAATATTTGCATTTATTTCACATGTACTAACTCCTGGACTCCTACCAGTGACCTTAGGGTCAGAGACCATAAGACACGAGGACTCTGTCTCCTCATAGAGGACTCTGACCTACTGAGGAGCTACAATAATATAGAAGCCATCCACCTCTGGTTATGGGCTCCTTGGATATTGAGGCAGAGTCCTCACAACACCATGTGTTACTGCCCAGACTGTGGCAGATGGAGATATAAGAGCAAGTTTCTCTCACACCAGTGCACTGGTGCTGTGGCAGTTGGTATCTCAAACTAAGTCATGGTCCTTAGGAGGCTGGCCTTGCTCCGGGGGACAGTCTTCTTCCCGTTCCCTCGGCATTTCTGGTGACTTCAAGCTCTGCCTTATCACCTTCAATCCTCACAGATCTCTGAGGCAGAGGGGCCAAAGGACTTTGACTCCACATCAGAGCAGTGCTCAGTGCAGTGTGAATCAGATTTCAGGCATCTCACTGGTGTTGCCCCACCAATAATGCTTTAAGGAGACATTCACACAGTGTGACAGGGTAAGGGCTGCTTGTTCATCCCGGCCGCCAGAACCAAAATAACCACACAGAAACTGTATTAACTAAGACACTGCTTGGCCCATTTGCTCTAAGTTCTTATTGGCTAACTCTTACATTAATTTAATTCATTTCTATTATTCTGTGTGTTGCCAGATGGCAGTGGCTTACCAGGAAAGATTCAGGGGGCATGTCTGTCTCTGGCTGCTCCCTGACTCTGCCTCCTTTCTCCCAGCATGCCATTTAGTTTTCCCTGCCTATGTAAGTTCTGCCCTATCAACAGGACAAGGCAGTTTCTTTATTCGTTAACCAATAAAAGTAACACACAGAGGGGACGCCCACATCAGCATAAGTGTGATCATTTGATATAAAGAAGCCGGCAGCATTTCATACATTCACGGTATTCTGGAATCGTGTCTCCATTATAATTCCAAATTATTACTATTATTCTTAAGAAAAACCATCCAACCTTCTTGCCAGTCCCTTCGTCCTTGTCTGAGCTTTCCACAGTGTCTCTAAGGACTTCTGCATTCTGGGTCTTTCACAGAAGAGAATCGCTAACAACATGAAACCTGCATTTGTCTTCCTTCTCCTAGACTGTGCTTCCTAGGGTCCCTTATGTTATAGGACTGATCAGTACATGGCACTGTTTTAAATCTGTAGACTATGCCATTAAAGGACAGACAGAGGTCTATCTGTCCCTTTGCTGGTGGATGTGTGGGACATGTCCCCTCCTAGGTATGAAACCGTGCTTTTAGCCATAAGCACATATTTGCTGAGTACTTTCTTGTAGTAAACTTGCAGTTCCTAGCATGGATCTGGAAGCAGAACTATGGGCTGACGTGCATGCCTATGTCTTACTTTTTGAGGGACAATCACAGTGATTCCTACGGAAACTGAGGCATTTTATGTTTTCGTGACCAGTAGAGAAGTGTTCCAAGTTTTCTAAACTGCAACAAAAGTTGGTATTTACCTTTCATAAATAGATGCAAAATGAGAAAAGATTCATTAAAACATTCTCAATAAAATAAGAAGAAGAATAAAATATAACCACCACTCCAGAGAATGGGAAGGGTTGTGCCATTAATAGTTTGTTCGCATTTCCATGGAAACTAGAGATACTGACAGTCTTTCATATTCCTGTTCGGGCACAGGAGTAAAGTTTTATATCCTATGCAGGCAGGCTATATTCTGTGCAGGTTATAACCTGTGCAGGTTATATTCTGAACAGATTATATTCTGCAGAGGCTATATTTTATACCAGTTATATTCTGTAGAAGTTATATTCTAGAAAGGAAATCAAATGTAAAATTTCTCGGTTGTGGTAGCCATTGTCACATGTCTTTCCACGCACCATCCACTGGTGTCTCCTCTCCTGACTGGAAATCCTGCCTAATGCCTGCACATTGTTTATGACAATTAAATCCCTACAATATAAACATTTGGATACTAAAATTCACCTTCATGGGACATCATGTCCTTCCCAGTTTTAAAATTACTCACAGGTTATGAAATGCAATACTTCTTTATTCCTTAATTTGTCTAAAAATTCAAAAGTCAGGTCTTTGATGAGGCCAGATGACATGGATTCCACTGTTGTCATCCACCAAAGACTAAAAAGCAGATTATGTGGCCTCCTGGCTGCTAGCTCTACTGAGCACCCCTTACAGTGGTAGCATTTCCCAGTTATTACCTCAACAAACGGTGCACAGCAGTAAAGAATGGTGGATCCACTGTGCATTAAATTTCCCATCTACAAAATGAACGAGGCTGCCAAGCTCACCCTCTCTGGGCCACTGGCTGGGAACTATGCTGCCCTGAGGAGCATTGACTGGGTTCTTTATTTGGCACGAGGGACAACCCTTCCCTGTATCTCTGAGAAGACTGATTCTGGAAGTCCTCCACTGTGGGTAGCACATCATCAAACTGCATGGTCTGTAGAGTTTCAGTGGGGACAGCTCATTTTGCCAAAGAGCTCAGAGTGATGTGTGCTGAAGGGTGCACAGGCGAGGAAAGGATGGCGGGTGCAGAATAGGAAGGCAATAAAATCCCCCAGCTTTGAGGGTCTCTGAGTCTGAGATGCGGGCTGCAGGCCAGGGCCCCAGCAGGAGCCTTCATTGTGCTCCATTCACTGACAAGAGACTTTCAAACAGTTCTCTTGAGAACCAAAACATTATCTAAAAAAAACAAAAAAGTATCAGGAAACTAGCCAGGTAGTTGACTCATGGCTGATCCCAAAGAAGAAACCTATCAGTGTTAGGCCAAGCATGGACATTGGAATTCTGTGTGCTTCCCGACCCCCTCACCCAACGCCTGTGCAGACATCACCAATCTGTGGACTGTGCAGACATCACCAATCTGTGGACAAGTGCCTATTTACCAAACCAACGGTTCAGTGGCTTCTGCTGTTCACACTGCCCTCCACGAAGCCCCCATTTTCTTTTTCTTTTTTTTTTTTTTTAATTTTTTATTGAGAAAAAAAAACGTTTCCCCCGCCTCCCCGCCTCCCATTTCCCTCCCCCTCCTTCCACCCTTCTCCCCCTCCCCCCACTCCTCTCCCCCTCCCTCTCCAGTCCAAGGAGCAGTCAGGGTTCCCGGCCCTGTGGAAAGTCCAAGGTGCTCCCCCCTTCGTCCATGTCTAGGAAGGTGAACATCCAAACTGGCTAGGCTCCCACAAAGCCAGAACGTCCCTTGCTCTTGGATTGGGAGGATCAACATAGTAAAAATGGCAATTCTACCAAAGGCAATTTATAGATTCAATGCAATCCCCATCAAGATCCCAGCAAAATTCTTCACAGATCTTGAAAGGACAATAATCAACTTTATATGGAAAAACAAAAAACCCAGGATAGCCAAAACAATCCTATACAATAAAGGATCTTCTGGAGGCATTACCATCCCTGACTTCAAACTCTATTACAGAGCTACAGTAATGAAAACAGTGTGGTACTGGCATAAAAACAGAGAAGTTGATCAATGGAATCGCATAGAAGACCCAAATTTTAACCCACAAACCTATGATCACCTCATTTTCGATAAAGGAGCTAAAAGTATACAATGGAGGAAAGAAAGCATCTTCAACAAATGGTGCTGGCACAACTGGATATCAACCTGTAGAAGAATGAAAAAAAAGCCCCCATTTTCTTAGTGGTCACAAGAGCAGTCCACTTGCCCCTGCCTCAGCCCACAACTGCCCTCTGCAGGCTAAAGAGGGACAAATCTTATTTTCTTTGTTTCTCTTATGCTTTCTCCAAGCAGAAAGGTGAGAGAGGGAGCATGGGACGGGGAGGAATAAGAAACTAAGACACTTGTATGCTAGCATATTTTTTTCTTTTTGGCAGGATGACTCCTTTTGAGAAGTAGAATAGGATTATTAGAGACTCTTTTTCTCCAGAAAGACTGGATTCCTGTCTTCTCATCAAACAGACACCTTTGCCCAAGAGTTGCTGGATCTAGATAAGTCATCAACACCAGGGACATTTAGAGAGGGTCAGGAATTTATACACGCTTCATGTTGTGGCTGATAAGAATACAGAAAAAAAAGAGGAGCTGTAAAAGATTCTATAGCCGGACAAGATAAAGAAAATACACAGGCTGACTGAGAAAGCTACAGTTAAGAAACATAGTAAAGCCTCCAATTCATGCTGTAAGATTGCCCAGCTCAGAGAATCCCATTCACACTGTAAGATCACACAGCTTAGAAAATCCCATTCACACTGTAGGATCACACAGCTTAGAGAATTCCATTCACACTGTAAGATCACACAGCTCAGAGAATCCCATTCACAGTGTAAGATCGCACAGCTTAGAGAATGTAACCTATGCTAGAACATCCTAACAGGCCTACAGCTGGCCTCGGCTCCCTTCTGATGAGGCAGCGAAGAAGTAGCCCGCTAGCGGTCCAAGCACTGATCAGCTGCTCAATACTAGCAGGTGAACTTGATTCAGATAACCTGACTCCTGTTTGCCCACTGTCTGGGGCATAAAACACAAAAGCACAAGGAGTCAGAGAAGGCTGACAGAGTGTCCCAGGGTAGAAGTAAACTTTAAGCATCTCTGAAGAAGGCATACTGCAAGGAATCTTTCTGAGAGAGTGAAGAGAAGCCATGGTTGGGAAGGGAGCATGTTTATTGGTTAATAACATAGGCTCTGAGGAGGGGGTGTAACTAAGAACGGGTTGGTTCAAACCCTAGAAGACAAAAGTCCAAAGTCAACAGAGAACTCAGCAGGTAGTTGAGAGACCTTCAATTAGCCATTGGAGGAGCTCACACAGAGGGAAAGCGTCCAGGCATGGCTGTCAGATGAGCATGAAACACACAACACAGAAGAAAACTGAAGCAGAAATGGCTTCCACATCCAACATAGAAGCTGGAGAGGAGGCAGCAGATGAGGGCGGACGATGCCCTTGCAGAGAATGCAAGTTCAATTCCCATACCCTCAGGTCAGTCAGATACCCTTCTTCTAAAGTCCACAGGCATCTGCATTCACACGTGTACAAACCCACATGTAATATAACTTAAAATTTTTAAGATAAATAAATGTGATGCTTGGCTTCAAAGCCTCTGTTCACACACCTTCATTGGCCTCTTTGACAGTGACTGACCACAGATAATTTGAAAGGGGGACCTAAAAGTTTATAGAAAGAATTTAAAAAAAACAAAAAAACAAAAAACAAAATTTCAAAAAAAATAAAAAAAAATTTCATGGCTATCCAATTAGAGAATACTTGCTACTTCTAGGTTTGTTGTTTGAGGGCTCCGCATTGGGAAAGCACGGTGATTAGTTTTCCTTGGAGCAACATTGGAATGGAGTAGCTTTTAGTAGCCATTAATCCCCCTGACCTTATTCACCCCTCTCTTCGGAAAGGACACAAACCAGAAGCGGGCTCCAAATGAGGGTTTGTCTAATGAGCAGTGGCAGATGGGCAGTGTTGAACGAGGAGCCCTGAGCCTGGAATCAGCCACTTGCTGCTTTAATAAGACAGTGTGGAGCCTGAACAAACGTGTCTTCCCTGGGAGATAACCCCTCCTAACTGCGATGTGCAGGGATTTCCACGTCCCCAGTCCCAGGCAGCACCAGGCGGGCAGTCCTGGAGAATAATAAGCTGATCCCTTTCTGTCTGACCCAGGAGATGATGTTTGCCCCTCTAGAGGACACGGGCAATGTGTGCAGAGATTTCTTTCCTGCCTGGGAAGAGAAGAACTGTTTATTAGTATGCAGTGCATGAAGGCTGGACCTACAGCCACCCTGCCACACACAGGAGAGCCTGGGGATAATTGCCTGGGTCAAAGTGTCACCTGAGTGGAGACTGAGAAGCCTTGATTAATGAGTGAGTCGGGACTACCCGGATCACCCCCAAGGCAGGAATTTCTTAGCACCCCAGGCCTGGGGTCTATCTTCTTTCTCTGGTGTTTAGGGTTCCAACATGCAAAATGGTGCTGCTGAGTAAGCCAGCCATAATTCCAGGGTGGGGCAGGAAGGCACCGGAGGAAGAGTGGAGAGGATGTCAGCAGAGTGGTCCAGCCAGCTTTGGGATGAGGGTCCGGAAGCCTGTGTCCTGTCTTGTCTCACATGCTGTGTGACTGGGAGAAGTCAGTCACCTCTCGGCTAATTTCTGTGGACACAGGATCTGGTTAGAGAGGACACCCATAAAATAAAAGTCTAGTCTGCCATCTGGACAAGATTCTACACAGAAAGGAAGTTAGCATGCATGTAGAAGAGTCAACTGTGTGCTTATTTTATTTATTATTTAAGAATTTCATACATGTATACAAATATGTTTGATATTATTCACCCCTTCTCCGCCAACTCCTCCTGGATTCCCCTCTGTTGGCTTTTCTCAGTTCCTGATAAGGTTTGTCGTTTGACAGGCTCGTACATGTATGCAATGTATTCTGTCTGCTCTTCACCCATCTGCTCTTATCTCTCTCCCATCCCTAGCAAGGTCTCCCCAGCAATCCATTCCCAAGATTCATGACTTTTTGTTTTGTTTGTAATACATTTAGTTTAATGTGTGATTACTCCTGGATTAGAATTTTCCATGGGAGTAAGATGGGGTCACCAGGCACCTCTGTATTTTTAAAAACATGTAGCAAAAAACAGAAAAACAGAAAAATACCTTTTAAAATAAATATATCCCAGTAAGCAAGGAAACAAGCCAATATCCATCGTGTGTGTGTGTGTACCTCAAAATGCATTTTACTATATGAAAATGTCCAGAATAAGCGGATACACAGGGACAAAAAGATCAGCCATCGCCAGATGCTGCAGGAATGGCTTCTGCAACTGGACAGTGTCTACATGACACTATGAGTGTGTTAAAAATCCACTAATCCACCAACCAGTGTGCTTTAAAGTGGTTAGGATAGCGATGTTTTCACTATATGAACTTTATTTCAGACAGAGAAACACTTTGGGAGCCTTCACCCCAGAAGACAGTGGCTATGCTCTACTGAATGGGGTGGAAGGGAAGCTGCCTCCTTATTCACAGTGAGCCTGCTGGCAGCTCCTCTCTGTTGAAATCCCACTGTGCCATCCGGTCTCTCTGCCCTTTTGCCCTTTCCAGTGTCCCTTGCACCCCTTTGTGTTATGTCCCTCAGGTTAGGGGGACTTTCTGAAGCTCCCTCCAGGCCTCTCCTCGCCTCCTTGCATAGATGCAGTGTTTGGCGTTAGCCCACATCTTCCCGCACTAGCCAGTAAGAGTGCAGCATAGAGAGTTCCTCCGAATGTCAAAAGAGATTGCCTTGGAAACCGAGACACTGAGAACCTCCTGAGGTGAGCAAGGCTGAAAGGTGCCTCAAGGAAATGAAAAATATTCCATTAAGTGTAAGGCTCAAGAGAGTGACAGCTACGCGTTCGTACTCAGCTCTTAATGCAGGGTGTCTAGACACAGATAATACCATGATCCACGTGCTGTGCTTATCCGTGCGTGCAGCATATATTTACAGTGTCACATGATGAACACACACAACTGGTGACAACTATCCTCAGAGACAAGTAGTAAAGCAAAGACCAGATAACCTCAGGCAGTAGCCACAGCCACTCTGCCCTCTGCCTTCGCAAACAAGATGCTTGATATTATCGTTGTCAGTTCATTGATGGACCAATCATTGTAAGATGGGGACTTTCGTTCGTTAGTAGTCTTTGTAAGGCTGCCGTCCCACTCCAACAACAGTGTCTAGGGGGTAGGATGAAGTACCCGCCGCCTTCACAGAGCAAGTCCCCATAAACCATGCGAGACCAAGATGGCAGTAGCATCTTCTCTGTTAAAGGGCACGAGCTTGGCATTGTATGAGAGCAATGTGAAATTCTTCCACACGTGTTGTGTTTATCTTCTGATCCCTAATGAGCGCCATGGCATTGCTGTCACTGTGAACCTAAACAACAAAGAAGCCCTAAGAGATACACGGTTCTAATTAGGGATGAGAAAAAGACAAGATCTCCTGAGTGAATGGGGAGAGGAAAGAAGGGAGGTGGAGAAAGGGAGGGGAGTGGAGAAAAATGTATAGCTCAATAAAACTATATATATCATACACATATACACACACACACACACACATATATATATATATATATATATATATATATATATATATATATGATACCGCAACCAACGTAACCTACAGAAGGAGTAGTTTGGAGGTTTCCATTTCCATGGGCAGTGTCCATATGGTGAGGGAGGCAGGATAGTGTATGCTCAGAGCAGGCATCTGAGAGATCACATCTTCATCCACACTCAGGAAGCAATGGAAGAAGAGGAGCGGGGCAAGGAGAGGCTATAGACCCACAAAGCCCGTCCTCAGTGACAAACTTCCCCTAGCAAAGCTCTACCTCTGTGTAGTCTGAATGAGAATGGCTTCCGTAGGCTCCTGTCATTGAACACCTGATCCCTAGTCGGTGGTGCTGTTAGGGAGAATGTAGCCTCACTGAAGGAAGCTCGTCACCAGAGATAGGCTTTGGGCATTTAGACTCTCATCACTTATGGTTTACTTTGTTTTGTCCTTAAGATTCGAAGTGTGAACCATCAGCTTCCTCCTCCTGCCATGCCCCTGCCTTTACACTGTAATGGGAATGGACTCTTATCCCTCTGGAACCACGGGGCCAAACAAACGGTCTTTCTTTAAGTTGCTTTGGTGAGATGTTGTATCATAGCAACAGAACCGAGACTAGCCCAACTTCCCAATGGTTCCATAATCACCCCCCAAAAGAGCCCCCTACCAGGAACAAAGTGTTCAAATCTGAGGGCCTATGGGGCACTTTTCTCACTCAAAGCAGGCCCTGATGTTCACTAGCGTTGCTCATCCAGAACCGGGAGCCTTTCCTCTGTCAGAGTTAGTTGGGTTCAGAATTTGAATGGAATTTTTGTTCATGGGAAATGAATCACACAGTAATAATTCAGGGTTATTTTCCCAAGAGTAGTTTTAATGTACCAAAATTATAGTTAAGCATTATGGTGCCAATAGCACATTGTGCTTTTCTATTTTCTATGATTAAATATTTAGAATTAAGTGCTAACATTTTGACCTTTCAGCCCCTGGCTACCACACCGCATGTGACAGGGGCCAGGTCTGTGGCACGGCAGTCTGGGCTCCAGAGAAGCTGTGTAGGACATCAGTAACCACCATCCCTCATGGTGGTGGGGTCTACAGTTCTTAACAGCCTCCAGCAGATGGAATTCTCTGAACACTGTGGTCCTGAGCACTCTCCTCCCGAGGGCAACAGTTGGTTCTTCACTTTCTTAGCTGTAAATGGAAAGGAATACACAAATATCTAATTTCTCTCTCTCCTTAAGAGCTCATGATTCCAAGACTGCACAAGTGTCTTCCATATTCCTTCATAAACCACTGTGTTCTATGGTACTCTTGGGAAAACATCTACTGAGTACTTTTGATTACTTAGAACTATTAACAGGGGCTGGGGGATGGCTCGGTGGTTAAGAGGGCTTATGGAACAAATGTAAGAACCCGAATTCAAGTGCCTGTAACCCACAGGAAAGGTCCCGCAGGTTCTGAACTCATCTATAAGATATAAAATGTGGTAACAAGAGGATGGGTCTCACAAGCCACAGCCTAGCTCCAGGCTCAGTGAAAGACTCTGCTCAAGACAATAAGTCCAAATCACAGACCAGGACACCTGGATTCCCCCTCCAGCTCTGTATATGCCCAGGTTAGGTGTAGCCATCTGCACAGACAGGTGTGCATTTAAAATAAATATGGCACAATAAATAAATGAATTAAAATGATCTTGGGCATGGGAGTTTGAGAGACTCTTAGTTGTCAAAAGTAGGCTATTAGTGTTTCTAGACAAGAACAAAGACATTCTGCGTGTACCCACTAGTGGCTAGTTTCATGTTTCTGTCACCAAACAGCTGACTGAATTGATAGGAAGAAAGGTCTTCTTGGCTTGTCATCATGAGAAAGATGTGGGCATAGCAGCTTCTTTGGTAGTAGTGGAGTTTGGTGAGAAGGCTTCTCAGAATTTGATGGTTCAGAAAGCAAAGACTATTCCAGAAGCAATGAAGGGTCACCCTCAGAGGTGTATGCCTAGTGCACTATTTACAGGTAGCTCTAAAGATCCCACATCTTCCCTTAAATAATAAAAACCTAAGTTTTATGCTTCCGGCATAGAAGAGCAAAGAGTGTACATTTCCATTCAAAAGAGAGTAATTGGAGAGTGTGTAGCCACTGGGACAAAGAAAGCCCATGAACTCACATTGCATTCCGTAGTTCCACATCTCAGATCCGAGCACCTGTATGCCCTGATAGCTGCTGAAAATTCGGCCTGTTTCTTGGGCCATTTCCACACAACGTCTGCATCCTCCTATGGCAGGTGCTGCACGTTTCTGGCTCCTCCAAGAACACTCCAACTTAGGCTACACCCTTGCCAACTTTAAGCACAGACTTCCAGGGGTGGTATACGACCCTTTTGTCTACTGCCTCATCTCATGGGTTTTTATCAGGAACCTGGGTGAAAGCCTTCATGATTCTACAACCACTACTTTTCTCAAATGCTCGAACCTGTCCATGACACCAAATTTAGCTGCCAGTTCAAGATGTGGTCACTTACCCTAACTGGACCACACTACAGGGGTCTCTGAGCGACTGTTGCCAGCAGCTGGGAAAGCGTTTCCATGGGCAAGGGTTTTCCAGCCTTGTGTCTCTTTGGCTCTGTCTTTTAAAATATAGAATCAGTTTGCCTTTTCGCCTTTCAGCATCTTCAGTGAGAAGAGGGTGGAGCCTCAGCCTCCAACAGCTTCCATATCACCTCAGTGCACTCTGTTCGGGGTGTCTTCACTAGTAGCAGTCTCTGTAACAAGTACAGCATGTGTACTTGCTTTGTCCACATTCTAAAATATGTTCACGGCCCCAAACTGCACAGTCTTTTTGTGATTTTTTTTTCCTTTTAATGAAAATGGATTTTTTTTCTGACATAATATGTCCTGGTTACAGTTTCCTCTCCCTCTCCTCCCCCAGTTCTTCCCATACTCCTCCTACCTGGGTTAAACTTCCTTTCCCTCTCATAGAAAACAAACAGGTTCTTTGGGGAGGATAATAAAAAATAACAGAATAAAATAAGATAAAAGAAAAAGTGTCACATGGGATTCGGACAGACAAACCACAGAAGAAAAAGAGCACAAGAGAAGGCACAAGACTCACTCATTTGCAAACTCAGGGATCCCATAAAAACGCTCAACCAGAAGCCCTAATACACCCACAGGGACCTGATACACCCGCAGGTACCTGATACACACGCAGGGACCTGATACACACACAGGGACCTGATACACACGCAGGGACCTGATACACACACAGGGACCTGATACACACGCAGGGACCTGATACACACGCAGGGACCTGATACACACGCAGATTCCTGATACACACGCAGGGGCCTGGAGCCTCCTGTGCACGCCTTGTGTGTGCTGCTCCTGGCTCTGTGGCCTGTGCTGGTCTGCTGTTTGCTCTCAGTTTCTCACTGTAAGCATAGCTAAAGGCAGAAAGCGGTAAGTAGGCCCCAGCCTAAATGTTAATGCTTCCTAAGATTTCCTCTGCCAGGGTAATCATCCCATTTCTTTTTAATTCAGTCTCACTTAGGATTTCAAAACACAGGCAGCATGGAGACTCGTGTTTTTCAGATTGGCAGCCAGCCTGCCAACTCGGTTTTCAGCAGGAATGCTGTGCCCACATTTTGAAAGTTCACTGTCCAGATTATGCTCTGCAGTTTAGTACCAGTCTGTCTTGCAGGCTCCCTAACAATTGCCCACTAAGGCCTGTTCATAGCATCCTAGGGCTTTTCTAGCCCATCATGCCTTAAAATTTACTTTGCTTTATATTTTGGGAGGATAGGGAGATGGGTGAGATTGGGATACACGAGAATAAATAAAAAGAAATTTTAAAAAAGGAGATCTCTTTAGTGTTTATCCCTACCACCATGAGTCACCTTTCAAACTTCTGATAACAGTTAATCTAGTAGGTGTGTAGTTTATACAAGCACACACATGCACACACATACTGGGACTACACTTTTAGGAAAACTGACACCCAGCATCTATCAATCATCAGTAACTGTTCTGGTAGAGGCGGGACTTTGCAACCATTTCCTCTCTTGATGCTGGATTTCTTTCTCTGTCTTAAGCTTGTGCAGGTCACCTGCATGATGTCACAACTGCTGTGGATCGTATGGCAGGTCACCTGCATGATGTCACTCCTGCTATGCATTTGTACAGGCATCTGCTCTGCTGTGCAGAAGGCACTCTTGCAGTCATCCACAGCCTCAGAGTGTTACACTCTTTCTGCCTCCTCTTCTGCTGTGATCCTGAGCCTCGGGAGAAGGTGTTCTGTGTGTACATTCCATTTAACGGTGAGTGCTGTGCCTTATTCTTGGCATCTTGGCCAGTTTTGTGTGTCTGTGTTGATCACCATCTACTGCAAACAGCAACTTCTCTATGAAGGTTGCAAGATGCCTTAATCTACAGGTTTAATGATAGATCCACAGTAGTTATTTCCAGACATATGGACTGATCTTTGACCAAAAAAAAAAAAAAAAAAAAAACAAAACATGGATATGATAGCCCATATTCAGTTACTGACTTATCCATCATGCGGAAAGAAAAGCAGAGTGGAATTTATTCAGGTAGCTTACATTAGCCCATCTTGAAGCAACAGTGAATGAAAACGTCTCTCAGATGTACCAATAGCTGACCTGCAGGTGAACGTGTGCTTGGTTTCTTCAGCTCCTCTTCTCTCGGTAAAACTCAAGGCAGGGGGTGCTGGACATTCCTTGACATGGGCACAGACACTCTGAACCTCAGCTCAACTGTGTCTCTCAGAAACCAGGGAAATCCTTCCCACAGCTCAGAATCACAGGCTTCTAATCATCCGCTCTGCGTCCTCACCCGGGCTCCTGCACAGCCTCCCTGCATTATCTTCCGCGATCAGACTCATCTTCTTGCGCCTTCTCCTAATCTATAAAGTAGGCACGGAAACAGGAAAATCACAAAGTGCTGTGAGGGGAAGGAATCAGGTCTGTAGGGAAAAGTGCTTAATCTCAGAGTCAGGAACAATGATCACTCCCAAAGTGACCCGGAGTGGATTCAAGTCTGTCAGGTGCCCTGTGACAGAAGTGTACCCTGAGGAGGCCTCTGACAGTCCTGTAGCAATACAGAGCCACTCTCCAGGAAGTGGAACCCAATGGTGACGGGCAGGTCTGCGGTGCTTCTAAGGTGGGACATAGCAAGAGCACCCAGGGAGAGCATGGTGCTAGGGACTACAGGGAACACACTCGAGGTGACAGGGACCTAGCAAAGAATGGCACCGGGGACTTATGACGACAGCTGTCTCTCAGCATGACTGCAGCCTGAAAGGAGAGGGGGAGACTGAAGATCTCAGCTACAAGGGCAAGTACAGCTGCGAGGACAGAGAGCCAGCACTCTCAGGGGTGGTTTATCTCACTGATGGGAAGATAGTACCAGGCAGAACACCCTTATCAGACTAAGTCCCCTCAATGTCAATGCCAGAAAAATACAAAGATGCTGCATAAATGTATTTAAAACTGTCAAAAATAAAACCCCAAGATAGCAATGTAAAAACATGCGCAAACAAGGTTTGAGAGAAAAATTAAATATCAGCAGGAGAGTCTGGTACATGGCTTATTTTTCCTCCAGAACCCCTGTGTCCCATCACAAAGAAGTGACTGAGAGAAAAGGAGCCAAGCCTTTGATGGAGTTCCAGAGAATCCGAGGGACAGGGGCTGCAAGTCAGTACAGGGTCCAGGGACAGAAGGCAGGTGAGCAAACCCCCAGTGTTTGTGCTGGAGCATCAAAGGGCTGTGCCTGTGTGTGCGCTAGGAGTCAGAGTAGCGGCTCAGCAGGTCAGAGCATTTGGTTTGCACACCAGAGGACCTGAGCTGGATTCCTGGACTCCAAAGTGCCCTGTTACACATACCCTCCCTCCGTCCTCCTTCACTCCCTCCCTCCTTCCCTTCTTCCTTCCCTTCTTCCCTTCCTCCTTCCCTCCCCTCCCTCTCTCCTTCTTTCTCTCCCTCCCTTCATTCCTCCCTCTTTCCTTTCCTCCCTCCCTTCCTCTCCCCTTCCCTCTTTCTCTCCCTCTTTAATGGCTTCCTTGGCAGCCATTGTCCTGAGATAGCACCCTTCTCTTTCTGGCCTGGCCTTGGTACAATGCCTGCCGGAGACTGTCTCCATCCACTCTGCCTCCCTACATGCTTTTCTCTGTGGTCTCAGTGTGTGCACCTCGTGGGACCACAGGACAGCAATGGTACCTTGACTTCAGCAGTGTACGTGTGAGACTATGCAGAAGCCCTTTCCATGAGGCCATGTGATGCCTTCGCCAAAAAAAACAAGCAAAGAAACAAACAAACAAAAAAACACGCCAAACAAAATTAAGTCTTTCAAACCAGGCTTCAAAGAGTTGCTCCATCCGAGAACTTACAGCTTAAGGGAAAGAGGGGCACTGAAGACAGAATTGGCTTTATGAATGTATGAATGTCCGTCATGACCATCTGCTTCTTCACCATCATAATCTTGGCCTCTGCTGCCACCATGGCCTTGCCATCACCACCACCACTGTCACTATCCTCATCACCACAGATTCCACCACCACCATTCCGGAAGTCATAGATGGCTTCTTCCTTTCTTCCTTTCGGCTTCCCTCCCCTCACCCGAGGGCTCCACCACAGACCAATAGCACTGAAAGTCCCCGAATCAGCCTCACTAACAGCAGGGCTGCACACTGACAACAAACTGTGGACTCTGTGAGGCAAACTCATTCCAGAGAAGCCTGGACAAATGGCCACAAGCTCAAAGGACTTGGAGCAGAAGGGTGCAGGCCCGGGAGGAGGTCTGTCTCAATGGCTGAACCCATTGCCTGTGATCTCAGAAGTGCAATGGGTTTGCAGCGCAGGGATCCTTCCTGAGAGCCTTTACCTTGAGATGCTCTGAAGGAAGTTCACTGTGATGTGCTTGCTGGCCTGCTCCTTTTATTGATGGTCATGAAGCCCTGGTGAGTTCTCTGGCAGCAGGGAATGCTGCTGCTTTTAATCAAAGCAAATGAAAATCCAATCTTTTTATTGAAAAGATAGAATCTCAAGGCCTTGGGAAATGCAGATGAATGCACCTCTTCTTACAGCCCTCTGAAAAGAGAAGAGCCTTGGGAAGAAGTCTGTATGGCCCTAATTTCACAATAAAACACTTGAATGCTTCTGTCTTTTGAAGTCAGGAGGATACATGAAAGGCCCTGCTGGCTGTGGTATACACAGCAGAGGCACAAGGCTTTGGAAGAAGGTGCTGGAACACTGACTCCCAGGAACCCCTCGCTCTGCGGCAGCTGTGGTGGTTAGTGATGACTTTGAGGGACCTAGGAGATGGTCTGCTGGTCACATCTGGGGATTATCAGGATTATGTCAATTGAGGCAGAAGGACACACCCACTGTGGGTGGCACATTCCCTAGGCGAGGGATCCTGGGCACAAAAGAGAAGGGAAAGGAGCTGAGCACAAGCAGGCAGGAATGAACGAAAGCATTGCTCTCTCCTGACTGCATAACTGAGCTGCAAAATTAGCAAAATTTTGCAAATTAAACAAACAAGTAATCTCTTTGCTCAGTGTGGTTTGAGAAGGGATGTGGCCATCTGCTTGGGGCACTTGGTGCCTTGACTTCCCCACCATGAAACCTCCCTCTCCTAAGCTACTTCTGTCAGGGTAATTCATCACAGTAACAGAAAAACAGACAAACAAAAAACTAAGTCAGACAGCATGAGAAAAAGAAATCAAGGCAATAATAAAAAATGAGAGCAGAGAGGGAAGAAGAGAGTAGCAAGCCTAGGGTCTGAGATGTCGTGACAACAGGTGTGCTTCCGTCAGAAGATCTCTCACCACCGGTAAAAGCTATGTTACATGCCACCCAGGACACCTATGCAACAGCACTGAATGCTAAGGCAGAAGGGATGATGTTTAAAACACAGCAAGAGATACAACAGCCCTGCTCGAGAGACAAATACCCACGGAGAGACATCCCTCCTCAGACCATGCTAA
>JABTXL010006268.1:2397049-2414108 GCA_025134845.1 Neodon shergylaensis | reverse complement strand
GCCTTCTTAGAATACCCAGACACCTCTTTTATGACGTATGAAATATGCATACTGTCACCGCATTTCCAGGAGGATTTCTGCACCTCGCTAGCTACACTGAAAATAAATAAATAAAAACTCCACACTCACAAGTTATGAATTGCTCCAATACAACTTTATTTTTATCCCTGTGTGAGCCCAGGTGTCATTCTGTCATATTGCTGGCCATTTTTTTATGACTCACAAATCATCTGTAGTATACAACCCACTCGTAGCTAGAAAAGAAGCGATTGGAGTTAGCAAGTCAAACAGGAGTGGGACCGCCCAACAGAAGACCATTGGCTTTTACTATGAGCAAAACAAGAAGCACCAACAGGTTGTACCGCAGAGGAAGCTTTCTTCTAGTGCATATGCAGCTCGCTGAGGCTGCTGGTCTGCTGACCGTGAAGTGGTAGGGACCTCCAAGGCCACAGCTGCTAAGCCCTGGTGTTGGCTCCACTCTGGGGAGGACTGGCTGAGTTGTTCAGGATATATGGGAAGGGCACAGATATCACGGCTATCTGAGGAACCAGGATGTGGAGACGAGAGAAAGCAGAGAGCAATCAAACCAGCCCTGAGCTGGGGCATCTGGGTAGATGGCATCACTATGTACCATGGCAATCATGACAAGTGGGCCAGATGGCAAGGGGGCATTGGGAGCAGCATTATAGACACAGTAAGTGAGAGACACTAGTTGTTCCAGATGCAGAATGTGACACAGGCAAGAAAAAACCGACTTAAGAGTGACATCCATGGCTGGAGACAAGACGATAAAACCAAGAGTAAACCCACGGTACACAGAAGCAAGGGGAAAGGCAGAGCCGGAGACCAGAAACCAAGACTGGGCTAACACAGGAGGCTGCAGAGGTGAGAGGTGAATCTGTGAGGTGTGAGTAAAGTCAGACGTGGTTCTAGACACGACTGAAGGTATTTCAGGAGGAAGGCCATTGAGGAGCAGCTGCTAGATGGAAGAGGAACAACACTCAGACTCAAACCCTGGGGCTACCACCTGTGTCCTTCCCCAGAGACTGCTGAAGTAGCAGAGACAAACACCTGGTCTGTTATTTTAAAAGCAAAACTAAGACAGCTACTAGAAGGAATGGGGCTGGGGGTGGGGGCAGTCTGGTTTCTTTTTCTTCTTTTTTATTATTTTTTGAGAGTTTCATACAATGCATTATGATTATTGACTCCCCCCCCCACAGCTATTCTGAAACGCTTCTGCCCTCTTCTGATCTCACTGAACCCCGTGTTCTTCATTTCTCCCATAAAGACCGGTTTCTGCTACTCAGTATTCTCAGATATGTGGCCTTCCACTGCAATGTGGTCAACATATTGGGGCTACACTTTTAGAGGAAACTGATCCTTTCTGTCCCAGCAGCAAGAAACTGCCAAGAGCTCCTCAGGCAGGGGTGGAACTTGATGGCCCAGTCCTGCCCCTCCCCCAGATCCATGCTGGGATTTGGTCTGACTTAGGTTTGCACAGGTTTCATCCATGGTGTCTCAGCTGTCCTGAGTTCATACGTACAGCTGCATTGCTGTGTCCAGAAGGCACTGTCTCTGTAAAACTCCACCAATTCCATACTGTGTGCTACATGGTACTACACCTGTAGCGCCCATGCCATTACGGGTCAATACGTGAGCTGGGAAGTGGGTGGGAGACTTAAAGACACACAGAGAAACAGAGATGGAGACGTGGGTCACTCTTGATACAAGAGTGCCAAGTTTATTATGCTCAGGGGAAGCTTCGACGGGGCTCTGGCCACGCCCCAGCTCTCGGGATCTTTCAGCTGCAGACTCACCAGAACCCACTCCCCTGCCATCAGGGTCTCGTGCTCAGAGCAGCTGCAGGCTGCTCAGAACAGAGGAAAACAAGTTGTTTTGCTCAGAGCAGCTGCAAACACAGGGGGGGAAAAAAGCCGCTCACAGGGAATTCAGAGTCTGGGGGTCCACAGTCCCCAATAGCTCCCAACACAGTTGGCATTCACCACCTCTGGCTTTTACAATCTTTCTGCCCCTCACCCACTCTTTAATGTTCCCTGAACCCTGGGCAAATTAACTTATTTTCTGGTTAAAGAAGCGCTAGAACTTCCCTCCAGAGGTGAGCCCCCTTGCTCCTCTCTGAATGTCTCTTGCTCAGGAAGGCCAGTGGTCTGGGCCACTGCTACCCTTCCCTACTGCCTGGCCATCGCACTACACCACAGACCACCATCCGATACCACTCTCTGGGGCTTTTATACTCCCTTTCCTAGTTTTCTTTTTTCCTTACAAATGGGCTTAGCCTGCCTAATCGTGTCCTAGTGAGAGACACTGTCTCAAAATTTCAGGTGGGTAGGTTGCCCGGGGAGGACTGGAAGCTAGGGATATGTTGTTTCCACATGCTTGCATGTGTACATGCACCTTTACACACACACACACTCACATGGACATGGACACACACCACACACACACATGCACATGGATACACACACTCATATACACACACACACAAAGAATTACTCTTCTTAGATCCCAGTACCTGATAGCCAGAAGCCCAGGCCATATTGAAAGGCTGTGTGTCAGCACACGCCCAACTGTCCTAATGAGGCCACCGTCCGGCCAGCCCAATTCCAAGTGAAGAGGCTTCTATAGCCCTGTTTTTTCTCTCAGCCCTGGTCACCTAGGTATTCTGTGTCCTCAGTGACAGGCCACAGAACTTGTGAGCAGCACACATACCTGCTCTCTACAGTCCTGAGGTCCTGGCCCATAGCTATGTGGAGTTTTAAGACCACGGGATTTGTACATTTCTGGGGTCCACATCTCAGCTCCTTTCAGCCAACCATGCACTTCCTAGGTCCTTAAGAACCGGCCCATCTTACCACTACGTCCCTTTCACCCTGACATCCGTGCACGGTAGTGCTGTTGTGGACTTTCTCCCGCTTCTGAGGCCATTTCACTACTATAGGATCACTTGGGGATAATTATCAAGAATACTATCCTGAATATCTCTGAGATTTTGTGCTTAGGTTTGGAATTCGTTTTGCAGACGGGATTTTCAGGAGTTCAATTACCGGGTTAAAGAGGATTAATGATAGACAGCTCTCGCGGCATTCTGCCACTCGGGTTTCCGGAAAGCTGGAAGACCTCAAGTGACACCCGTAACAGATGAGTGTGCCTGCTTCGCTGTAGCCTCTCTAGCTAAATTTAGTTTTGTAATTAAGAAAACTATTAATTTGAAGCATAAAATTCATCCTTTGGATTATCTCCCAAACACGTGTAGATGGGGAATGGCAGTGCGGACAGCTAGAATAACAGCCACATGACGGCCAGAACACAGAATCAAAATGAGGGGAGATTTCATGGGAAAAAGAAATAAAAAAGAATGACTGTCAAGCTTGGAGAGAGGGGGAGTGAGACTGACAGCAGGGAGGTGGAGCAGTGTTTCAAAAGGAAAGTGTGGAGGTCTGGCAGGTCCATGGGGTGACCTGCAAAGCCAAGTGCACTCCTGGGCCACCATGCTGAGGACCCTGAGATGGAGGTGGTGCTTCTGGTAAGGGGGGACTCAGATTAGGTGAGGTTTCAGTATGCCTATGTGTGGGCATTAGGCCGAGGTGTGGGAGAGGCCAGAGAGGGTCGCTGCATGCTGGGATGAAGCTCTAACAGGGCTGTCACTGCACCACTTTCCACGGGTCCATTACCCATGTTCCCCTCTGATGGTGGCTGGAGACCAGAACACAAGCTTTAGGTGACTAGCATCCAAAACCACAGGAAAACACGGAGTGGAGTCGACTTTCTCTGATAGAGTTTTGCCGTGTTCTGTAAAACACTCAGCATTTCCACTTACTTGCAAGGGACTAAACCGTCACTGGGACACTGAAATCAGCACTTTCAAGTTGTCCTTGGTACCTTTACTCTGTTCAACCTGCCACATTGCTCCATTTCTCCATATTCCCAAGGTTTGTGATACCCACTGTTAGTATTCAGGCTTCTGTACTGGCCTGACTTTGGGTATACAGCCTCAGCTGCAGCCACTAAGAGCACCTCCTGTGCTCATTCACTACGTTCCCTTTGAAAAGGGCCTTACCCACCTCCCATCTCTCTCTCTCTCTCTCTCTCTCTCTCTCTCTCCATCTGTTTGTCCTTTGCCCCTCTCTCCTGCTACTCCTGTTCCCAGAGACAAGTCTCCCCTTCCCCTTTTCCCGTTAACTTCCCCCAATAAAAATCCCCCCACCTGAGCTCTGTTGCATGGCGACTTTCTCTCTTGGGCCACGTTTTCTAAATTATAACACTGCTGTGGGTTAATGCTTTCGTACACTGTAAAGATTTGTCACTCATATTGGTTTAATAAAACACTGATTAGTTTAGCCGGGTGGTGGTGGTGCATGCCTGTAATCCCAGCACCCAGGAGGCAGAGGCAGGTGGACCTCTGTGAGTTTGAGGCTAGCCTGGTCTACAAGAGCTAATTCCAGGACAGGCTCCAAAGCTACAGAGAAACCCTGTCTCAAACAAAACAAAACAAAACAAAACAAAACAAAACAAAAAACCTCAAAATAACAAAACAAAACAAACAAACAAAAAACACTGATTGGCCAGTAGCCAGGCAGGAAGTATAGGCATGGCAACCAGAGTAAGAGAATTCTGGGAAGAGGAAAGGCAGAGATGCAGATGCTAGCAGCAAAAACCTTGCAGGTCTTTTAAGAGGCTCTGCCACCAAACACTTAAATGGTGTTTATGAGCAGCTGACATCAGGCTTTGGAGTGGTAGCCTGGACCTTGAAACTCCACAGAGTTGTGGCATTAAATATGGCTCCTGCCAGTACCTCCACCATGAAGCTAGGCTCTCAGAAAGCTAAGGAAAATGGTGGATCCAGTCATCAAAGCCAAAGCTTTAATCCTAGTCATATTGCTTAGCAAATTAAAGACTCATGTGGTCAGAAAAAGATAGGGATATACAGCAAAAGACAGATTGAGATGGGAAAAACCCCTTTAAATGGTTTACAGTGTGTTAAAAAATATATGTAGGGTTAGGAGAGAAAAGAAAAGGGATAGGGAAAGGCCTTAAAATAGGAAATAGAGTAGCTGGGAGTGTTGGTACACACCTTTAATCCCAACCCTTGGGAGGCAGAGAGAGGTGGATCTCTATGATTCCGAGGCCAGCCTGGCCTACAGAGTGAGTTCCAGGACAGCCAAAGATACACAGAAAAATCCTGCCTCAAAAAAACAAATATTAAAAAACAAAAATAAAAGAATGGAGTAAGAAAAAAAAGTCACGTAAAGATGGAAAACACACAGAGTCTGGATACTCTGGATACTGTACGTTATTGTGTTGTCTTTGAATTGCTTGGTGGCTGAGGAAAGATCAACAGCTGCTAAAAGACATTTGATTATAAATGCTGCTGAATTAGTCCAACTTATATATTTTGAAAATGCTTTGACTTCAAAATTTAAGTCAAAAATATGTTACTTTGGAGAAGAGGTTTTGCTTTTTTTCCCCCCACAGGAAATAAAATGCTGTAGATTCGTTCTGGGTAAAGAAAAATGTTTGATCAAGGAAGATCACCTGGAAAATCTCCAGTGGGAACAGATGGCCCAGATGATCCAACATTTCAGAGTGCCTCTGTTGCAATTTCTTCCGAGTTCTGCATCCAGAACAACCTAAAGGCTGCTGGCTGAGAGGATCCAGCCTCCCAGAATATTCCAGTCAGGACTTGACCATAATCCTAAATTTTCTTTAGGTCCTATGAGATTATCAGCACCCATAATCAGCAGGAAGTAGCCTAGAAAACTACACCAACATTCTTCAAAAATGGATTATGGATGCTTGTTTTTGTTTAATGTATTAATTACAAGTTGTTATGGATAATTGTCAGGAAAAATGCTAAACAAAGGAGATTAGACTCAGGGTCTTATTTTGAAAACAAAAAAGGGGGGAACTGCTGTGGGAGAATGCTCTTGTACACTGTGAAGATGTGTCACTCATTTTAGTTTAATAAAATGCTGATGGAGCAGTAACAAGGCAAGAAGTGTGGGTGGGACAACCAGAGTAAGAGAATTCTGGGAAGAGGAAGCAAGATGAGAATGCCTCACTGAGAAAGGTGCCAAGCCATGTGACTAAACATAGACAAGAATAATGAGTTAATTTAAGTTGTAAGATCTAGTTAATAATAATCCTGAGCCAATAGGCCAAACAGTTTATAATTAATATAAGCTTCTATGTGTTTCTTTGTGATCGAATGGCTGCATGAATAGGCTGGACAGAAACTTCCATTTACACAACAGCCACAACTCATTATGTGTAATTTGGTAGGGCCATGACTGTTTGGGTAAATACATACTTACTTTAAAATACATCGCATGGTCTTAACAGATATGATCAGTGATCCTGGTTATATGATGCAGACTAACCACCAACTGAGCTTTCAAACAAGAGCCCAAACCCGGTTCTCCAGGCTCCCGTCCACACTGCCCTTGGTCACCACTGCTATTCAGGCTCCTGTGACCATGTGGTTCCTCGATGTGGGAGCAGCTGAGAAGACTGGAACCACTGGAACCACAGACTTCAGTGCTGGGGTCCCTTGTAGGAGAAGGGCCCACTCGTTCATCCCGGCTACCCAGAACCAAAATAACCACACAGAAATTGTATTAATTAAATCATTGTTTGACCCATTAGCTCTAACTTCTTATTGGCTAACTCTTACATCTTAATTTAACCCATTTCTATTAATCTGTGTATCACCATGTGGCAGTGGATTACTGGGTAAAATTCCCAGTGTCTGTCTCCATCCATCTGCTCTATGGCATCTCCCCTGACTCTGCCCTCCTTTCTCCCAGCATTTAGTTCTGTCTTCCCTGCCTAGGTAAGTTCTGCCCTATCAACAGACCAAGGCAGTTTCTTTATTCATTAATGGTAATCACAGCACTCAGAGGGGACTCCCATATCAGTCCCTTCTCAGAGCAGGTGCCCCTGGGAAGGCAGATGGGTTGCTCATGCTCAAGGTTGCATCCCAAGCTTGTGTGTGATTCTTGGGATGAGTAGAGTTTCTTCCTGGACATTAACTATGTTTAGAAGTTGCTTCTTTACAAACACACACTCCCCCCGTGGAGGTGGTCTGGAATCACCCATTTCACAGGTGGGTAAGAGGACTCAAATAGATCTGTGCCAGGTCTACCCTGGACAGGGGTCAGAGGTGCACGGGTCTCTAAGAGGCCCAGCCCCAGCATATCCCATTCCCAATGATTTATCCCTAAAGTGAGCAAACAGGCAGCAGAGGGTGATGGTGGCTCATTCCCGCAGACTGTTTAAAGTGAGTCCTTGGCTTTCTTCATTTTAGCATTCCTATGCCACACAATAATCTCTAAGCGTGAGCCTCCAGTCCTGTGTGAATCTTCCCCTGTGACTCCTCCCGTAAGTCCTATGCTATATTTGAAATAGGAAATGAATGGACTACAGAATGCTTGCCATTAAATTATTCCACAAGGTTCTTAATAATGCAGAAGTGTCACCCTGAGAAATGTTTATTCTTTGGGAGCTGGTGGCACGTCTAACATTATGTGCAGTGAGCTGGCTTTATCGTGGCCCTGAGAAGTTAGTCAATTTTACTGGATTCTCTGCCTTTTGACTTACTGATTTCAGAGGTAACTTTTCAATCTCAAGAAAACAGATAAGTGTTTGTAGCAGAAATTGAGCCGCGTGACTTTAACTGCCCATTACTTCCCTCTACAAACTATTCACCCACAGTGCAGGGGTCATACATTTCAACCGCAGACAGAGTCAGCATTTCCCACGGAAAGTAGCCACCTGGGGGCAGTTTAGAATTATTGGGAGAAGCAATGTTGGCTGCTGATCTACTCTGGACATGATTTGTCCTCAGTAGCTCATGTGCTGAATGGAGGTTGATCTTCACTGTGATAGTGGAGAGAGGATATGGGACCATTCAGAGACAGGGCCACTGGAGACATGACTGGGTCCCTGGGGCACTTCTTTTGGGTGGGAATTCTGACAGGATACAAATTAGTTCTGCAGAGGACAGTTCTGTCTTGAGTAGGATGCCTGATCTTGGAAAGTCTCCGAAACTGTAGAAAGCGAATGTCTCGTTTATAAAGTAACACAGCCTCGATTATTCTGTAACAGGAAAACAAGCAAACAAACCAGAAACGCTGAATCAGTATAGTTCAGGCTGTGAATGCTTGCTTCCCACCCTGCTTCCCGGTCTGCCATGATGTGAAAAGCCTGCCCTGAATGCTCCTGTTACCATGAACTGAGCTCCTCCACAGGTCTTCTCTGCCACAATGAACCCAAACCCCTTGAGATCAGGAGTCTTCAGTAAGGGAATGTCCCAGAAGTGTGTGACTCAGAGAAGTGGGGGCATTGCTGCACTGAGAGAAAACCAAGCAGTTCTTGTCTTGTGGGGCTGGTGTTCGCAGAAGTCAGAGACATGCTGGGAGAACAAAAGGTCAGCAGAGTACGTGGATGCCTGGCTCACGGGGTTCTAGACAGCAACAGGGACACTGTTGGGAACTGAAGCAATGTGGTTTGGTTTAGGCTCTGCCTGTGTCCTGAAAAGTAGAGTGAGATTGGGCAAGTAGTATGTTAAGAAATCACAGCATGGAATTTGCGCAAAAGAATGGGCAGAAGGGATCTCCAGCTACAGGTGCCATGATAAAAATCCTAAGCATTTCTATTACTCAGTCACCTCGTGCAAATCTGGCCCTTTGGAGATGACCTTCAGCCAGCACAGATGGTCACCATACAAAGTGCAGGTGCAGTGGGCAGGAACTGAGCTCAGAGACCTGAAAAGCAAGTGACAGTGATCCAAGCTACCAGGCCCAGCCATCAAACCAGAGCAATGAATATGCAAGAAACATTTATGACCAGCAGAATGCAGCCAGGGCAGAATGTAATTAACAGCTTCTCCAGGGCTGCTGTGTGGATTGGCCATCCTGACCCAGGTCATCTCACAGGGAGAACAGGAGTAGGGGCCAAGACTAACACAAGCATCAAGGGTGGGGATTGAATCTGCAGTGGGTACAGGGGTGACTGAATGTAAACGGGGGCTGCTTGTTCACTTCCCAGCCACCCAGACCCAAATAATCATACAGAAACCATACTAATTACAACACTGTATAGCTGGTGTCTCAAGCATCTTTCTAGCTAGCTCTTACATCTTAAATCAATTCTACTATTTTATATTTTACCACAAGGCTCGTGGTTTGTTACCACTTGTTTCTTGGGGAGTTACATGGCATCTACCTCCTTCAGTAGCTACATGGCGGCTCTCTGACTCCACCTACTCACTCTCTATATTTCTTCCAGCCTGGCTATATTCTACTAAGCCATTGGCTGGATCAGCTTTATTATTAACCAATGGTAATAAAACATATTCACAGTATACAGAGGGGAATCCCGGAGGGCTCTGGAGCTGTCCCTGCTGCCCTCTCTCACTCAAGCCCCCTTTAGCTTCTTATGCCATGGGTTGTCCCACCTGCCCTAGCTGGTGAGCGGTGTCTTCCACCCAGCTGTGCACAGAAGGTAGCTGCACACACACACACACAGAGAGAGAGAGAGAGAGAGAGAGAGAGAGAGAGAGAGAGAGAGCCCAGCACAGCACAGTGACTGCTGCTGGGTCCAATGTGGACTTTCCTGCAGCACAATAGTCCTGTTTGGATCAACACAGAGAATCAGAGGATTTTGTAAATTTGAGGGATGGGTCAGAGTGCTGGAGGGACCATGTACCTCTGTGTGTTTACATGGCCTAGACTTGGAAGGTCAATTTTTTTTTCAACTTGACACAAGATAGAACCAACTGGGAAGTCAGAAGACAGAAAATGTCTCCATCAGATTGATCTACAGGCATGCCTGTGGGGGCATTTTCTTGATTAACTGTTGATATGAGAGGACCCAGCTCCTTGTGGGCGGTGCCATCTCTGGTAAGGTGGTTGTGGGATGTCTAAGAAAGCAGGCTGAACAGGCTGGGAGCAAGCCAGTTAGGGACATTTCTCTGTGATCTCTGCTTTAGCTCTGGCCTCCAGGTCCCTGCCTTGAGTTTCTTTCTTGATTTCCCTCATGGATACATTGTGACCTGAGTATAAGCTGAAATAACCCCTTTCTTCCCTGAATTGCTGCTGGCCATGGTGTTTATCACAGCAACCAAAAGCAAACTAGCACACTCATCCAGGTGGTTGGTGGAAGCCTTTGTATTCCAGGCTGCCTGGGGCTTGTCACTGGTGAGGCATTAATCCCTAGACTGCCTGTGAGAGCCTGGCCTTCACCTGATTGCTGAGTTCACAGGAGAGCAATCAGCAGTGTAATTGTCCTTGAGGACAAAGAGGCACCTTGTGATTAAAAAATCTCACAGACCCAGAGATGGAGTGGTTTCAGGGTAACAACCTTGCCGGCTTCTGCTATTTTTCACGGAGGAAATAATGAACAGACGCACCATGAAGAATTATGTGGCAAGGACCGCAACACTCTGGCGTAAGACGTCTAGATCCAGAAATAGGAATGTCTTTGTCCTCAAATTTGCCAGCTGGCAGACACGCTCATCAATAACTCCAGGGATGTGTCCTTCCGTATAAATGACCTTTCACACCAGGCCACCTGTCTTCCTGAACACCAGGCCACCTGTCTTCCTGAGTCTGGATGAGCAACGGGTGCCAAGAGGACACAGCCACGGTTAGTCTAGGTCTTCTGTAGCTAGCTAGGAAGAGGTGGTCTTGATCTTGAGAATTGTAAACCAAGATGTGTGATAATCCAATCAATAGACGGAGGCCAGACCCACAGACAGATTGCAGTGCTCAGACTTTACGCGTCTGTGATAAGATATCTGGTAGAGAGAACCAAAGGAAGAAAGGGAAGCTGGGTTGTGATACCCAGTTTCAGAGGGTTCAGTCCAGGGGCTGCTGGCTACATGCATGGGGCAGAACAAAAGCCTTTGGCAGTTAACATACCCCTCTCACTTGCTCTAAGCCTCAGGTGGACAGGAAACAGAGTGAGTGAGACAGTGGAGGGGAGAAAGGGGAGAGAAAAGTTTTCGATTCCTAAATCCACATTTTTGTGGAGGCTGCTGGCACATCTGAAATCTAAAAGAATGGTTGTGTGGAAATCCAGGGGCAGTTGCTGAAGCCACACTTTTATCTGAGTCCCCAGACCTCAGTCTGTGGTGCAGGAGCATGCGTGTGCACACACACACACACATACATGCACTCACAGAGACAGACAGACCACACACATTTACACACACATGTGTGCACACACATTCATGCACACACAGAGACAGACACAAACACATGTGCACACACACACATGCACCCACACACAGAGATAGATACACACATGCACACACACATGCACACACACAGACAGACAAACACAAATACATGTGCACACACACAAACATGTGCACACACATGCACATACACACAGAGATAGGCACACACATGCACACACAGAGACAGATACATACACATGTACACACACACATGCATATGCATGCACACAGAGACAGACACACACAAACATGTGCACACACTCATGCATGCACACACAGAGATAGATACACACACATACACACATGCACATACTCACAGAGATAGGCACACACATGCACATGCATGCACACAGTGAGACAGTCACACACACAAACACATGTGCACACACACATGCACGCACAGAGACAGACAGACACACATGCACACACAAGCACATACACACAGAGACAGACAGACACACATACATGGGGGGGCAGTGTCTCTCACATCACTCAGATCCTGTGATTTCACAAACATTCGCCATTCTGGATTTTTCATGGCTTCCTGGAGAACCAGGTTTGTATTTATGTAACTGCTTATTCAGCTGAAGGACTTTATTTTAGTAATGCCTGAAGAGAAATGGTGGGGGGAAATTCTCTTAACTTTTATCTTTTGAAGATGTGCTCCTTTTGACTTATTTAAATGACTTACTTTATTCCATGAGAACAGTAGATTCATATGCAGTTGACAGCCAGAGATCCCGTGTCCCCTATGAGCAAAGCTTACAAAATCACAGCAAGGCATCATAATCAGGACAGATGTAATGGATGCAGGCAGTGCCTCAGTGCAGGGTTCTACACTCTGGGGTACAGCAAGACCTAAACCTCTGCCCTTACACTCATCTGTGGCCATTGGCAATTAACAACACCTATGACCACTGTCAATCAATGACACCTATGACCACTGTCAATCAATGACACCTATGACCACTGTCAATCAATGACACCTATGACCACTGGCAATCAATGACACCTATGACCACTGCTAATCAATGACACCTATGACCACTGGCAATCAACGACACCTATGACCACTGGTCATCAATGACACCTATGACCACTGGCAATCAATGATACCTATGACTATTGCTAATCAATGACACCTATGACCACTGGTCATTACTGATGCCTTTGCTTTCAGTAATTTCATTACAAAGCTATATTTCACAGTTGGAAATATTAGAAGAGGGGCTTGGTCTTCATTACTAAAGCCAATTTTTGCAGGATATGAAATTCCAGGTTTGTAATTGTGTGGGTTTACAAGCATGTGCTGTTTTAGTACTTTAAAGATGACTTTTCATAGTTTCTGTTGACTTCCATGTTTGCCGAGAACTCAGTGCTTTCTATGCATCATGCATGCTCTTCCCTGACTGTTCAGTATTTGATGTTCAGTTCTAGTTTCCAGCAGGCACCGGAGTGTGCCTGACAGCTTTGTCTGCCCTGGTTGGCATTTTCTGAGTGTTTTGAATCTGTGGATTGATGTCTCTCACCAGATTTACTCTCAATCATCTATCAGTGAAGATCCATTCATTCTTCTTTCTTCTCCTACGTGTTGACCCCACTGCATTGTACTCCATGACCTCTATAAATTAAAGTGTTGTTGTTGTTGTTGCTTATTTTTCTTTGTAATTTGTTTGGCTTTGTTTTTTGAGATGCTCTAGCCTAGATTAGGCTGTTCTCTTGCCTCAGCTTCCCTAGTGCTGAGACTGCAGGTGTGAGTCACCATGCCTACAGGTTTATTTCTTTCTTCCTATGATTTTTTTATTTCCGTTTTAACACTCCCATGCCTAATTTTGATTAGTGACTTTATTGGGCTGATAAATGCCTAAGGCATTAATGAGACTCAACTTTGCATGTATCTGTGAGGGTTTTTCAAGACGAAATTAACCGAGGAGGGAAGACTTGCCTTGAAGTTGGTCTCCATCATCCATGGGTTGAGGGCCTTGGATGAATAAAAAGAGGGAAAGGAAAAATTTATCCAAGAGCCAGCATCCTCCTTTCTCTGCTTCTGGCTCACACAGTTGTGAGCAAGCAGCCTCATACTCCTGCCATGGGAGCCAAGGACCACTCAACCTCCAAGCGTCCCTGACACGATGGACTGTCCCTTAAGCTGTGGGTCAAAATAAACCGTCCATTCCTCCAGTTGCTCCTTGTCTGGTGTTTGCTCCCATCACTGGGGGAAGCAGCAGCACAGACACTCACGCTCAATGAATGGAGCGACCTTGCCGGGTCTCCCTCCCCCAGCCCTTCCCCAACCAGAACAAATGGCTCCAGCGCTCCTTCTGTGATGGAAGATTCCCTGCCTTTTTTCACCTCTAAGAGACTCACTTTCTGCCAGCTCACCTGTGCAGGACACATTTACCATCTGCTATTCAGTGTCGCAGGGAGAGTCTCTGCGGGACTCCCTCCTCCTCTCCTCTGCCTCTCTCGGTCCTGCTGCCAGCCATGATTCTCATGCCACAGCACAGCACAGTCACGCTTACAGCACTCTACAGTTTACAGTGCTGTAAACTCTGAATGAGAGAAGAGGGCCCACCCTGT
The DNA here is from genome assembly GCA_025134845.1 of Neodon shergylaensis. NCBI lineage: Eukaryota > Metazoa > Chordata > Mammalia > Rodentia > Cricetidae > Neodon > Neodon shergylaensis. The sequence goes on along the minus strand of JABTXL010006268.1, from coordinate 2,400,268 downwards.
CACTAAGGGGCCTCACCATCACCAAGATCACTACACAGAGCATGAGAAGGGACCGGCTTGTCCATCGCTTAAAGTGATTTCTATGCATCCCGTATTGCAGTATCTGTAAGTGTTCAGGCAAATGTAGATGAGGGTTGATTTATGTATTTATTTAGCAGAATTGAGGACCACCCCCAGGGCCTTGGGAACGCCAAGCCAATCTCTATCAGCGAGCTACATTTCCAGCAGAGAAAGACTGAATTAAAAAATGTATCATTTCTACAAACTCTCTTACCCACATCCAACTTCAAATAGTTTCAACAATAAAAGTCTCAACCTTCATTTCTAATTTGAAATTCATCACAGGTAAGAAATAATTATCTCCTAAAATGAGTAGATGTTGTTATTTAACTATTGTTTGGGGATCTCATGAATAAATGTTTGATTGACTAAATCAGTGTAAGATTGGGTAATTTAGAAGCCAAGTGCAGCTCTGCTTCTGCAAAGTATCCAAGGGAGCTCCAAGATGTAGTTTATCTGTTCTAAGGTGGATGCCACCTTCTATGGAGGAGGGATACACATTATGTGTGGCACCCATGACAGGTCGTGAGCAGGAGGCATGGGGAGTGCAGCGTCTCTGGGTCGGCCATGCGCTATACGCTACAGTAGGATTCACGAGCAAGGGACTGGAGATTAAAAGACACACAGACAGACAGAGACACGGTCATCCTTGAAACAAAGAATACCAAGAATGCCCCCTTAAATCAAGAATGTCCCCTTGAATCAAGAATGTTCCCTTGAATCAAGAATGCCTCCTTGAATCAAGAATGCCAACTTTATTGTGTTCCAGGGCAGATTATATAGGATCTCCTTGACCAATGGCCACGCCCTAACTCTCAGCAGCAAGCCCACCAGAAACCACTCCCCTGTCTCGTGCTCAGAGCAGGTGCAGGAAAACAAGTTGTTTACCCCCGGCAGGCAGGGGGTTACAGGAAATTCAGGGTCTGGAGGTCCACAGTCCTCAACAGGGGAGAAAGGTGGTTTCTGCAAAAACAGAGTGGTCTTGCCTGTGTCCCCCCTGCCGGTCACATGTCTACCATGTGGCAGTGATGTTTCCATGGTGAAGCCACCTCAGCGGTGTTGTGCGAAGGACCATCAGACATCTGTGTTACAGGCAAGCTGACTGACAGCACTCTGGCCTTTCTGGAGCCAATCTGTTGGCCTAGTCCTGCTTATCTGACCGGGATCAACAGCATCTTCCTGTTCCCAGGAGATGACAATGGGCATGGCCACCATGCAAGACTAGCCTTTGCACGCCCTTTCTCCAACCCTTGCTTAATTACTATGAAATGCTGAGATGCAGACACCAGAACCAGATCTTACTTCTGGTGAGCACCTTGTATCTGTGAGTCCTCCAAGGCAGGCTCTGTAGCAAGTGATTCTCAGGAGACACAGTTGCTACCAGCGTTTGAGTCATAGCTGGCCTGTGCCTCGGGCTCTAGAAGCAGGTGTAGTGATGATAGCAGCCTGCCCTGAGGACAACAGAGGTGTAACATTCCTCTTAAAAGACTTTGTATTATCCCAGGCTTTTTCAGACCCAGGCCAGCTGGCCTTGGTGAGTTCCCATAGAGCATCCCCATTGTCTCAGTGTGTGGGTGCACCCCTCTCAGCCCTGAGTTCCTTGCTCGTGCTCTCTCTCCTGCTACTGACTCGCTGAACATAGCGGACAATGAGGACTACTGAGAACTCAAGATCAATGGCAATGGGTTTTTGATCCCACTGCACGTACTGGCTTGATGGGAGCCTAGGCAGTTTGGATGCTCACCTTACTAGAACGGGTTGGAGGTGGGTGGTCCTTGGACTTCCCATAGGGCAGGGAACCCTGATTGATCTTTGGGTTGAGGAGGGAGGGGGACTTGATTGGGGGAGGGGGAGGGAAATGGGAGGCGGTGGCAGGGAAGAGACAGAAATCTTTAATAAACAAATAAATTAAAAAAAAAAGACTTTGTATTTTCTCTCCAGCAGAGAGGTTGAGAAGCTCATTGACATAACTGTAATAGCTAACCAAGAGCTCCGCAACAGTCTGTGTGAACTGGAACGGTAAAGCAAGTCCTGGCTCACTTCTACTCCCTGATCAACAGACACAAACCAAAGTTAGGGTAAAACAAAGCAATGGAAACCTTCCCATTCCAGCAGGATGCTTGCTAGTTCTGTAAGTTAATACCCCTTGGCTTGAGATGCCTCGATGTCAGACTCTCCCTGTGCAGTGGGACATCAGGACTAGGTGCTTTGTGCGAATGCTAAAACCCACACAAGGTCTTGAATGACACTTACTAAAGCAGTATTTATGAGTTTGGTGTGGTGGTTTAAACCTAGAGTCCATGCCAGAGGCTGAAGCAGGAGGAGGGGGAGACTAGGAGGCCAATCTGGACTACATAATGATGGCAAGGACAGTCTGGGCTACAGAGTGAGACTTTATCTCTGTGGATTATGTGTATTGCTTCATCTTCGCTACACTAAGGAATGAGCTGAGCATACAGAACGTCAGGAGTCACGTTAAGTCAGAGGAGGCAAGTCCTCCCTGTGGGTGGGAATTCCAGGTCAGGGGCATGGGAGGCATCTCCAGCCCCAATGCTGCCTCTGAGGACCCTCCCTGGCTCTTTGGAGGCCTCCACAGCTGTTTACCCTCTGAGGTCATCCTTCACATCCCCTGGGACTGCAGACAAGGAGGACCCTTTTCTAATAAGTGAGAGGCCCTGGGTTTGATTGCTAACACAGCAAATAAATACATAAGAATTAGGGTGACGTTTCTGAAGGAGGACGAAGTTGGATTGATCCTAAAGACCTTTTGTTTTCTAGCTGTGTCTGAGCCCTGGTCTCCTGAACAAGGTGTAGAGCACCCCCTGCTGGGCAGACAAGGTTGTCAAGGCCTTGTGGTCTCAGCAGGTTTTCCACTAAAAAGGCTCCCCTGGAATTAACAATAATTTAAAACTAAACACAACAAAAGCCTTGGACAGTCACATAGAGGGATCTGTGATTTGAGGTTCCCATCTTCATAACTCCTTTCTGTGTCCTGGCTCAGCCATGTTGTAGAATTTGAGTGAACAGGATGTGATGCGCAACTTGTGAAAAACTGAAATATTCCCAGACGCACTGATTTTTTTTTCCTTGAGAGCATTTATAAGGGGATGTGCGTAGAAAGAATTAAAGGGGATGTGCATAGAAAGAATTAAAGGGGAT
>JABTXL010006268.1:2364327-2397039 GCA_025134845.1 Neodon shergylaensis | reverse complement strand
AAAGAATTAAAGGGGATGTGCATAGAAAGAATTAAAGGGGATGTGCACAGAAAGAATTAAAGGAAACATGAACGAGATCTTGCTTTCTGGATTTACATCTTGCTTAACTTCCCATCCGATGCCCAGGTTCCTCTTTAAGAGTGAGTTGCCCAGTGAAGATGTAGGTTTAGGGTTGTGTTGCAGATGCACCAGTTGGGGAACAGCTGTCTAGGTGGACGCAGGCCCACTCAGTAGGAAGGAATCCCATGCCTGGCATGGAGAGGCCATAGACTTGAGAGCCACCACTACCTCTTCCTAAGCCACCATGATGTTGACCTGTTCTCTATCTGCATGAGTGACTGATGGATGCTCTCATCCTTCACTGAGGATGTAATGGAGACTTTTAGAGAGGTACACACCAGTTAAAACACAGAGAATAGGGCACTGAGTGTGCTGGGGGAGGGGTAAGGAGGGAGAGAGGGGGCGGAAGTGATGTATAAAATTCTCAAAAAATATTTACACAAAATCGTATCAAAATGCAGAAAATTTATTTTCTCATTACTGAACAAGTTTCGCAAACAGAGAACTGCACTTCAATTCTGGATAATGGCCTATGTGAGGAGGGCTGAATTCCAGTCTCTACAAATGCAAAACAGAAAGGGCCAGGAAGGAGCAGCGCTCTGTGTTCTGCTCAACTCAGGCTTCCTACGCGGATCCCCTTCATGCCTGTCACAGACATCCCAAATGGATACTGTTAAAGCCACACCTCACGGTACCCACTGGGCAGAGGATGCTAGCAGCCACCATGCAGTGGCTCTCTAGCAAGCACCACACACTTGCTTCCCTGACAAACTTTCCTCACAGCGTTGCCTACAGAACATGCTTGCATTTTAAAGTCATATTTGCTTCTCCTAAGGCAATCCTTGGTGATGCTTTCAACAGTACCAACAGCTAGGACCCAATTCCGATTTCCCAGGGGTTTTGGTTAATATTCTAAGTTTGAGATATTCACATGTCTGAGAAAGAGTGGTGTGAGCGTACACTCTACAGTGTTTGTGTAAGGCAGGCAGGCACACCTTGTCATCACCTGTTGTCAGTCACCTGCTGTGCACCTGCAGACAAGAACCTCTTCCTAGACTCCAAGTGCTCACTAGGGAGCACGCTCCCGTGCTCTCTAGCCTTATCTTTGGCCACCATCATTTTACTCCCAGGTTCTCTAAGAGCAGCATCTCCCAAGACTACTTCATGGCGCTTGTTTCTTCTTTGCCCGAATAAGTTCATGTCACACAATGTTCAGTTCTATCCAGTCAGCAACATGACACTCTCTTTGCATCGAATCCTCTCATGTGCAGGCAGCTTCTTTGCACACCGGTCCATCAGCTGAAAGACACTTGGGCTGCTAGTAGCTCCCAGTGGATATGATTGGTACTGCGGTGTGCATGGGGGTGCAGATGTCTCTGCAACACGCTGGTTTCATTCTCTTTGGCTACATGCCCCAGGAGTGGTGCTTGTGCTTGCGGATCAGAACATCCCTATTGGGGTATTAATTCCTAGTACGTACGGCAGGGTTCTCTCTTGGCCATGCCCATTAGCCCTATCACCGTTTCACTGGCAACAGACACACTTACTGAGATGGACAGACAGCTTCCTGTGACTTCGACCTACATCTTTCTGGCGATTAGTAGTTAGCATTTTATCACATGTCTGTCAGACATTCCCGTGTCTTCTGAGAGACATTAGGCGGCTTGCCCACATTTAATGGGTGTGATGATTAATCTTGATTATCCATTTGATGGGATCCAGACTCACCATGGAAACAGATCTCTACGTTTGTCTATGAGGGATCGAGATTAATGAGGTTAGTGGAGATGGAAAGGAGTAGTCTAAATGTGGTTGGCACCATTTCCACCAGCTGGGGGCTCAGAATGAACAAGGGAATGTTACCTGAGCACAGGAACTGAGCACCCTTGGCTTCCTGACAGGATGCAATGGGAGCAGCCACATCACCGTCCTGCCAAAGCTTCCACACCACGATGGACGTGTCCCTTAGGACTGCCAGCAGAAATATCCCTTCTCCCTCCAGTTGCTTCTCATCCCATGTTTTTATCCTGGTAATAGGAAAAGAAACCAGTCCCACTGCTTGTTCCTAGTCTCCTCTTTGGTACGTCCTTGCATGCTCTCCACATTAGCCTGGATAGACAGACACTTTGTAGGTGATGGCTTCCATCCTGTAGGTTGTTTCATTGACAAGAAGCTTTTTAGTTCCCATTTTTGATTTTTGTTTGCCTATGCTTTTGAGATCTGATTAAAAAAAAAACTACCGCCCCCACCCCCCAAGAGCCCCAGCTATTCCAGTACCCCAAAGTATTTTCCTCAAGTTTCCTTCGTTCTGAGAGTTTGCTGAATTCTTTAGTCCTAACACACTTCTGGGGGTCTCTATTTAAAGCCACGTTAACTGCAGCAGCCACGTCCTTCCTCTTTTCCAGTCTCACTGCTTCTTCCTGCTCTGCCAACTGATTCCTCTGGCTAGGAGTTTTAGAACAACATTGAAGAGTGAGTGTCTTTGTCTTGCTCCAATCTGAGAGGAAAAATGGCCAGTCTTTTCTATCCAGCTCACCGTTAGCTACTGGTTAATGTTAACTGCCTTTTGTTGACACCGACATTATTCTCCTTCTGTACCAGCAAGTTCGGTCTCTGAAGTGATGTCTCCACTGAACCTACTCAGGTATCTTCACGGGCTTCACCCTTCAGAGAAGGTCTAGGCTGCCCGTTAGCTCCCAGCAGGAAGTCGGTGGGGCCAGGATTCTCAGTGCAGCGGTTGGCACCAGGACGAGACACCCGGGGTGACCCTCGCTGAATCTACTGAAGAGCTAACACCCTCCACAGAAGCACAAAGTCCTTCATAAATGCCGTCTGCAGATGTGCTACTTCCGCCAACTCCCCCTGGCCTTTGACCCCATTCTGTCTTCTTCTGCACGCAGAAATTTATGTACTAGCGGGAAACTGACTCCAAAGAGCGGTGGCCTATATACAACATTAAGGTGTTAATACGTTGTTTAGAAGGGCAGGAGAGGGAGTGTGCATGTTCACAGTCACACTCATGAGAGTCAGATAGGTAGAAGGAGGCAGAAAGGGAATGGCTTACACATTAGTTCCTCCCTGGCTCTAGAAACAATTTCTAGAACCATCCTGTTAAAATCTTTGCCCTCAGGTAAGCCTGGAGTTACCCTGGGTGACTCACATTCAGATGCCTCCCACAGGAGTGTGGGTCAAAGACTGATGACCTTGTGCTCTGGAGGGGTGCGTGTGCCCTGCCTGCTGCAGTCACTGCCACAGCCACCAACCCGCCTGGACACGTTTATTTTCAGCCTCAAGTATTTTGTGTTTTAGAAATCACCAAAAAAAATTGGACTGAACAGTTAAAAATTATTTACCTGTTTCCTTGCCATCCACGCCCCTCCACGTACCAGGTACTGTAGAAATAATGGGCCCAGGCAGCCAAATTAGTATCCTGGGAGTAGAAAAGGGCTTTCCTGACAGGCAGACTGCGGGTAGCTTGCCTCTACCCATGGGCTGGTCTGCAGCGCCTCTGCAGTGCCCCCTGGTGGCCAAAATGTAAAAACATTCTCCTTCCACAACTGCATTGGATAAACTGCACAGCCACATTGCCTTGTTTTTATACAAACAAAAAAATGAGCCATCACTGAGCCAGCACAACAGCTCCAAGGACACAGTGCACCCAACCTGACCACAGAGGACCAACGGGCATGCCCAGCCCGGGGCTCCACCCCGCTTCAGCTTCACTCTGCCTGCATCCGGCTGGGCACCAAGAATCAACAGGCCCTGAAGCTGCCTCACCTCGAGAGAGCCGTCCAGCACTACGGTGGCTTCTGCCCTGCAGATGTGCCATGGGTAAGAACAGTATGGTAGCCAGATTGGAGCTGGTGCTGGTGGACTGTGGAAAATGCCACTGTCCACGGAAACTTTCAGAGGTGCTCAACCACTGGATACCCCAAACATGCAAAACCTGACCCCTTGGTCTCACTTGCAACCCACTCAGTCATGGTTGTGAGAGCTACTGAATAAGCGGGTGAGAGTCACCAGAATCCTTGCCAGCTGTGATTTTACAGGCATGAACCATAAGTGACCAGCGAAGCCTACAGAGAACCATTCCACTCCACAGTCGGGAAGATATCTTCATCCCCACTAGGATGGGACACCAAGCATCACACATTACTAACCAGAACAACAGTGCATATGGCTGGCTTTTATTTTTTATTATAAAAACACATACAAGAATTTTAAGAAATGATGAATAAGACAAATTATAATCACAGTGAGTTATTAAACCCATTTCTATGTACAGGTATAAAAATTCCGAAAGTGGAATACCATCCAATGTAGACACATCACAGATAGCACTGTCTATCTATGCACAGACCACAGGGCTCTGCCGCTTCTGAGTGGCCATCCCCACAGTCCAAACGGGAGCCTTGCACTGCCGTCCGCCCGCCTTCACCTTCTCTGCTGGACTCTTAGCTGAGGGCAGGTCAACCCTTACAACAGGTGTCAAGGCACTCTCTGCACAACGACCATGACCTTCGGGGGACCCCTCCTCCTCAGGGAGCCGAGCCTCCCTCTCTCAGGGTGCAGAACTTCCCGCTGAGTCAGCTGCGCCCTCGGCACTCAGGGAGCCGACCTCCTCCAGGCAGCTGACGATTGCGGATGGAATAGTGTTGGATGTCTGTGTTCGCCAAGCTTCCAGGATCTTGGATATCTCTGCTGGGTTGCTAGGACTCAAGTCACAAAGAGCATAAACAGCTGCCAGCTGTACACCCCACGGGATATCTGAAAAGAAAGTTCAGATCCGTCATGACACAGCGACAGGAAGCATCTGTTCTTCAGAGTCTCCACTCAGACATGGATTGTTTTCTGCCAGCAATGAAAATTAAATTCCAAAGAAAAATGTCTCCCAATAAAAAAGTTCATTCAAGATATGTCTACAAAGGAAAACTAAAAGTCAGAGCTCCCCGTAATCTGGGCAATGGCTGTCATAAGGAGGGTGGAGCTCCTCTGGTGCCATGAAGCTGTAAAAACACATGGATCCTGAAACAGCCAACAAAACTCAAACCATCCTCCAGGGCGGTCTCTAAGTGGATCAGACATGAAAATCATGATACAAAAGACCAAAGAAAAGCCTGTCCTTGTGCCACACTGACAGCGGATGAGAGTCAATGTGACTCTAGGCTAGTGTGATTCTTATGCCAATCTGACCCCAGGTGAGTGAGATTCCATGGCTGAAGTGACTCTAAGGCCAGTGTGAACCCAGATCAGTGTGACTCCAAGACCACTGTGACCCCAGGTCAGTGTGACTCTAGGCTAGTGTGTCAGTGTGAGTTTAGTCTTAGAGCCATTATCCCTATCTTGGCAAAAGTTTAATTTTTAAAATACAATTTATTAATTCATAAATTAGTTAATGTAATTCATTGAAATTTAAATTTAGGAGCTAAAGTTCATTATTAAGCATGCACCTCTGTCTTCTACCTTCTGTGAACAAGGCAGGGATAAAGAAGGCAAAGCATAGTTTAGGCTGAGTGTCCCTCATCCAACGCACATCCTCAGGCCTAACCATGACATTCATTAGAGATCCTGTACGCCCTCTATACACAGCAAAGGCAATCCAGCAGAGCACTTTAATAATTTCATGCACTAAGTTTCCCGGCAAGGAATTTTACAGCTATAGTATTTTGTCAGTGCCCAGAAAGTCTCAATTTTTCAAATAAGGTAATGCTCATTCTCTGTCAAAGGCAAACACCAGAGAAATCCATGTGTCTAAACTGATCTCAAGACTCAGGGAAAGCGTAGACCATGGCTCCCTTTGGGACCAGGAATGTCAAAACCACATGATCGTCAAGTTAGAGGGGCATTGGCTCATGTCCGCAGAACAGGCAGGGAGAACAGTTTGAGGGACATGAAAGCCACACTCTTACCTTCATCCTGAGCGTGTTGTATGAACATACCAATAACTGAGCTGATATTCTTCACGGCAGTTGGAAATCCTTCCTTCAAACCCAACTGGCCTAATCGACCTGAAAAAAACAAAATACAATAAATGTAGGCTTCAGTAAATGCTAGTCAATATTCCTAGAAACTGTAAGTTCATGTTGTAGTTTAACCCTAAAGATCCTGGACTGTAGCAGGAGACAACATTCAGCGAGACAGCTGAGGCCACAGAGCTCACAGTGTGACCCACCCTGCCCTCCAGGAGACATTCTGAGAAGGGCTCACCACCTCTTACCATGCAGAAGCACAAAACACCTCCTGCATTCTTAGGTAGTATGCTAGCTACTTTTATGTCACCTTCACGTAAGATAAAGTCATCGAGAAGTGAGAATACAGTTGAGAAAATGCCTCCATGAGATCAGTCTGTCGGCAAGACTGTAGGGCACTTTCTTAGTTAATGATTGATGTGGGAGGCTCCCACTGGTGGTCCTGGGTTCTCTAAGAAAGCGGGCTAAGCAAGCTAGTAAACAGCACTCCTCCATGGCCTCTGCATTAGCTCCTACCTCCAGGTTTTTGTCCTGACTTCCTTTAACGATAAATTATAATGTGGAATCGTAAGCAAAATAAACCCTTTCCTCTCCAAGTTGCTTTTGCTAATTAAGACAGGTAGCAATGCAGAAATGGATTTAAATAGTGGTCACCACAAAAAATGTGAGACAGAGAATTTTACCAGGGAAACAGGGAAGGCTGTAGCCTCCCTCCCTCAGACTGTGATGACAGAGCAGCCGCAGTCAGAAGGCCTGTCACTAACGCAACGAAGCTCTGAGCTTCCGACCTACACTGAGGCAGGGCCCACGGGAGTCAAGACAGCACAGGATCAACCATGGTGGGGCTCACTGGATGAGGAACTCTTCCCAGCTAGTACTGATGCCGGTCTCACTAGAAAATGTGCTCAATGGAGCAGGCAGAGCTGTTCACACCCAACCTGTATCGTGGTGCACACACGTGTGTGACATGGGAGGTCACAGAAGAGCACATAAAACACTCACAGCACACTGAGTAGAGACTGCTGTAAAAAGTGTGCCCAAATATTAGTTGTGAGGGTAGTCAGAAACTCTGTCACATGCCATGTTCACCGACAAACCAGAGCCACTTGGCAAAGGGAGATAAGTTCTCAGATACAAAGCTGCTACTTGAAGGAAATTACCGCCATGGGCAACTATGGCAAGGAAGCTTTGAGTCCAAAGGAGAAGCAACAACTCCATCGGCCACCTTAGCTTGGCAGCTCTCCAATTCATAAGTTTTCTCTAAACATGACCTTGTATATGCATTTCAGGTGCTGGTGACATCTGGAAGATGTGTTTAACCAACTGTTTTGCAGGTAAACACTGCAGACCATAAAACTGAAAGGAAATAAATGGGTGTCTTCACCACGAAAGCTAGTCTGGAGATTTCAGGGTTCACAGCTAACTGTAAGAACTGACTATTTCAACAGGAGCCACAGCAAGACCCATCTCAGGAAAACAAGGAGGGATGTCTAGAAATATTCAAACAAAGAGGGCTGTCTTACTCCCTTTTCCCCCTGCTCTGGGATAGAAAGTCACTAACCAAGGATCTGAGACTGTGCCCCATAGAATGCATGGGATCACCAGGCCCATGCCTGTCCAACCATTGATTTGGCTCTCGTGAATATCTAGCCTTTTGCTGTTGCTGGTTCTCACGTTCTCATATTAGGTAACATAATACCACACACATTTTTACTAATTCGCACCCAGGCAAGCTTCTGTCTCGGATGTTTTACACACGTGCCAAGCACAGCACCACTGACTAGTGTGAGGCTCATGAGGAGGAATGCACGTGCGGGTACGGGACAGTCAGCAGGCCACGGCACTGCCCACTGTGTAACTAGTGTGTGAGGCTCATGAGGAGGAATGCACGTGCGGGTACGGGACAGTCAGCAGGCCACGGCACTGCCCACTGTGTACTTGTTCAGGCGGCACATTCCCGAATGGTGACATTATTCAACAGTGTTGCCTTCGGCGTTTAATTAGCCAAAGGGCTCTTTGAACAAATCAGGATAACTTTGGTTTGTGCCCCTCAGGAGGAAGGGAGCATCTACAGGTCAAACAAAATATGAAGGCTGTTAAAGAACAGAGAGTACTTCTGATGATCTGGAGGAGTGGAGGCTGCCACAGGAGGCAGAGAGGAACAAAGTGAGTGAAGGTGAAATCTTGGTGTCTCCGTGAGGAGTCCAGAGGCCTTCTCCAGAGTTTACAGTGAGGAGAGTCTGGGTCTCAGTTCAATCAAACAGCGACTTTGATTTCGAGAACAATCTGAAGTGATCTACTTAGACTCTATAACTGGGAGGGCTGACAGGGAGGTATGCAAGTTGTGGCCCCAGGACTGAATGGAGCCCTCAGGCTCAGCACCTGTGCCTTTGCCTACTGTGTTATCTTGCTGACTTATGATGTTATTTTAGACACTGAAGACCACTGTGTACTTGGTAGCAACTCAGTGTGTGTGTCGCCATGACCTCTAGAATCAGAAATCAAGCACACTACCATGGAGCAGCTAAGTCTCTGACACAAATGGCTGAAGGACTCGGGGTAGCGAGAGAAAGAGTCAGGAGCACAGCGAAGCGCAGCCTGGTGAGGAGAGGCACTGCAGAGCCAGTATGTCAGCATGCTCAGTCCCCACCAAGGGCCTAACCACAAATAGGGTGACAAGGCAGGCAGACAGCGACTTACCGATCAGCCTGAGCACAGACGCCACAATAACGTCAGGGGTGTATGCAATGTTCGAATGTCCTTTCCGGTACTTGATCCACTTGTCCATTACAGGCCACAGCTCCTTACTAGAGAACAACATGACAGATACATGCCTGTCACTGTGCAGACAGTACGCACAGTCCCACAGTACAGCTCCTGTAATTCTGCTTTTCTTTCCAGCCCCTACCCCTTTCTGATTACAGATGTAAATGGCATGGCGAGAGAACAGGGATGGGAGGGAAGAATGGGGTCTGGAGTCACTGAGAGGACAAGGACAGAGCACTCGACAGGCGCCCGCTCTGGTCCCTCCTCTGTTCCTCAGAAAGAATGGCCCTGCAGCTCTGAGCACATCATGCATCCTCAGACAGGCACCAGGCAGAGCTCTGCCATTCCTTATGTGGGGCCGACTGTGACATGCTCCTCTATGTCTGTGTACAAGGACCTCACAGACAGGGCCCTTGACACAGTTACCACTCGAAAAACAGACCTCGAGGCAGTTCTCACTGTGGGACTGATGTCTGTCTTTCCTGGGCTCGGGAGAGTGAAAACACACCTCTCCCGCACAGACAGCTCCGTGCAGAGGTGACCCTCACAGAAACCAAGTACTTCAAAGACACAAGCCACCCGCTGTGTGGTCAGCAGTTTAGTGTCATATTCTCTCTGAAAGCAGGCTTACTTGGCCAGAATTCAAAAACAACTTTTTTATATGGGGGACAATTTTCTCCTCTCTCCAGGGATAGAGAGAGCATGGTTAGATGCACAGACGAGCAGAGAAAGCCGTCTGGGACAGAGACACCCTGTCCTATTGCAGAGCAGCTAGCTTGTCATTGGCACACTGTTGCTCCTCTGGGTTTTCTGGCCTATGAGGGCATGAAGGTAACGAGTGCACTCCTCCCCAGCTTGTATTCGCTGAGGTGCCTGTGCCGATGTCATCCTGGAGAGGTGACTGAGCGCAGGCCCTCATGTCTGAGTCACTTCCCTGGGCGACATGACATTACTGGGAATAGTGAAAGTAGTTAGTACCATACAGAGAAACAAAGCGGGGGTTTAAGGGTGACTCGGATATTCTAGGAGCACATCTGTTAACTCCTACGGAAATAAGTGGTTGGTATTTCAAGTGCCTTGTGTAAGAAAGGTCCCCCTCTCTTTCCCCAGCTCTACGTTAAACCAGCAAAGCTGCTCACCTTATGATGTTATCATGCGTCCAAATCCACCTCTGGTGGCAGCAGAGGAGATCAATGGCGAATATGTATTCCCAAATGTTTGCACTGAGGTCCTCACCAAACTCTTCACTCGACTGAAACTCTGTTTTGGGGCATAGCTGTATGGTCAAAAGCAGCTTAGAAACCACGATTCCAACATCTATGGGAGCATTCTAGCAAACAAAAACAAACACATTAAAAAGAACATCTTGGGATGCTAGCAACATGAGATTGTAACAGCAATCTGATAGGCTGCCATCTACCCAAAGAGTGAGAGCTAGAAACTAGTTGTCACAGTAAAAGCTCCAGCCACGATCTGCACCAATCAGAGAAGAGTTGAGCTGTGATCCAGACAGAAGCACAGACTGCAGTCAGTACAACCAGGGAATTGAGGTCATAGAACGTGGACTAACACTTAAAATTGTATAAACTCCGCGTCTCTACAAACACTGACCAGTCTGCCTTCCCACAGACCACTAGATGATGGCACCAGCCCCCTTCACTTCCGGGCTTCGTCTGTTCCGTTCTCACCCATGTGAGCAGTTTAAGCACCCCCTGCCCTGTTGAGTAACAATCACACGGAGACACCACTTTAGGGCAGCTCTCCTCTCCAGAGACAAAGGCATATCAGACAGTACCCAGTTTTGTTTCTAAGAACATTAATATGACTTTGTGGCAAAAAGCTTCCTTTCCCTGAGGGGCCCAGGGTGGGACTGCAGGGGACTGTGCACACCAAGCAACTCCCAACACGGCTGCACTGCTCAGGATCCCACCAGCACGAAAGCAGATCCTGGGCCAAACATGGGCTCAGACCAACACAGAGGAGAGCCGGAGCATGAAAATCTGTGAGCTACCGGCACTTCTCAGGTTTCCACAAGAGCATACATCTTCTTGGAGAAGCTGGTGACTTTACAAGCTGAGAAGATGCAGAACCACATTCTGATACTTCTCGCCGTGTTGATCTATCTAAGAGTCTGCAGCGGTACTAACTATGCAAGACGCTGGGGTTCCCAGTCTAGGCTGTGGTTAGAGCTAAGGTACCTGGCACCAACACGATGAGTTACAATGTCTGAGAGACAGCCTTTATCATGGGAACAAACATTCAATAAAGCTCATATTCCATATTCTCAACTTGACTTCTAACAATCCAAAGTTAAGGGCTTAACAAGAGTCTACTTGTTAGAGATGTAGTTTTCGAGGAATGTATCATTTATGATTACTTAAAATGCTGCTAACTAAATGAGTCAAGTTTACAAAGACCTCTCGCTTAGGAGATGTAATCTGTTGTATGTGCCTTAACACGACACTCGTCAGTGGTCAAAGTACAGTCACGCCTACTTTTTAAATTGTTACCTGATTTCTGAATGGAACAGGAATCACAAAGCTAAAAGCTTTAAAAACTAGGTTAACTTTAAACCTTAAAACCAAGTACTGCTATATAGCAAGTCACCATTTCTGCACACAGAAGCCCTTTGTGGACTGTGTCATCTCCATGGAGTGAACATGGAGGTGCTGCAGAAAAGAAATGAAAAACCAAGTGTACCTTTTCCCAGCTGAGAAACGCTCTCAAGCAGTTCAGAACCTCCCCTCTGGCACGCTGCCTGGCAACCAGCTGCATGGCTTGACTAATGGCTGACTGGGAGAGAAACACTTCACGCCACATGTTGGCAATGAATAGCGTCAACTTCTCAGATTCTGGAAAGTCTGTAAGAAAGAGAGGGATAAAAAGAGAGACTTTATGTCTCACCTAAGAAACTGATTTAAAAACTAGGCACATATTTTACTTCACAGGTGCCTCTCACCCGGAGCAGACAGGCTTGTGAGTGGATGGTCAGTGGGGCTCTCCCAGAATTCACTCTTCCTCCCTCCCCGTCTTGGGTACTTCTTTGAGTTTGGAGAGACAGGCCTCATTCTGTAGTTCAGACCGGCCTCAAACTGGTGGCAAACCTCTCACCTCAACCCCCTAAGTGCTGGGATTATAAGAGTGAGTGGCCATGTCTGGCTTGACATACTGTTAGCTAGACTTTAAGCCTAAACAAATGGTCAACAACTGTGTGGAAATGAATTCTCTTGTAATATTGTGTATCAAATAGGAAAATTCTGAGCCTGAAGCAATGTGAAAGCAAGACGCTTTACCTTCTCCGTCAGTGCACCCGTCCTCCCGGCCAATCCACTTTCCACATTACATTTGATAGTTTTGTACAGGTTTAACATACAACAGTTTCTAAAGTGGAACAATTGTTTAACATTTGTACTTATTGCTGCAAATTCTTACTCTCCTGGCTTTTCTCTTCTTAAATAAACTGAACAAACAGTAACATACAACTTTAAAGAGTATTTCCTTCCCAGATGGAGCACCCCAATCTGTTTGCTATCACTACAAATCAAGTTGGTATTACTGCTTCCGTGTGCCATGTATTTTCTCTTTGACACAGGCCACCTAACTTCTGAGATCTGTCCATGGTGCTGATGCACAGCTAGGCAGTATTCAGCTGTTCAACAGACAACAGCGTGCCGTCCTGTCCATTCAGCCGCTGGCAGACATTTGTTTCCAAATACAGGATATTACGAATTAACATCATAAATATCCGTGTTCTCAAGTCTGGGTAAGGATGTCTCCATTTCTGTTGGATAAATACCTACAAATGGAACTTCTCAGTACGTAATGAATTGAGTGTCTTAATTTTACAAACAAAACCAGTTTTCCAATACAGCTAACATGAGGAGTTCCATCCTGTTTGTCATGAAGACACAGCCGATTAAAGCCTTCCTCCCCTTTGTCAGTGTTCCCAGGAGCAAAGGATGAGTGGGCCAGAGCACAACCACGATGCACTGCTTTGATGTGCTGCTGTGCAGCCCATTACTCTGATGCCCCTCCTAGGCCTGACCCACATTCTTCACTAGACAGAGAAATTTTCCGGGAGTCCTGTCCTGGACTATGAAATCCACCTTCCAAGTACAATCCTTGCTCAACAAATGGTTAATAGCTATAAGCGGTGCATTTTTCTGGGTGGGACAGAATTTGTCCTCTTAGACTGTCATGCCACCTCCTGTGGAGTCTGCGTGGTCTCTCATGTAGGCTGTGGCACGAGCTTCAAGGAAGCGTGCCCACAGAGGTGTGTGTGTGTGTGTGTGTGTGCACTTCCTGCATTGGAGCCCTCGCACTTTTGGCATTACCTGCTTATGTTCTAGGGAACACAGTCTGGTTTTCTCTGGAAGGGAAGACAGGATGTTGTTTCCAGAGTCTACTGATGAGCCACTGCCATACCCAGGAGCATATGATGTTAATGGGGGAAGATGGGTTAACATTCAAGGGAAAAAGGTTTCCACGTTTAATCTGGTGCTTAGTAAATGAAGAACAAAAGGAAAACTTAATTAAGCAATTAAGACAGATTCAGCAAAGATGGGATAAGAATAGAAGAGAGAGATAAATGCCTGTAACTTCTTGGGATTGGCTTTGGGGAGGGTTTGAAAAGGAGTTAGAAATATAGAGAAGGAGAAGGAAAAAAGTTGTTTTATTCATCACCCAATGAGAGAAACACATATTCACAGATACAGGATGTCCTACATCCGGTCTGAGTGACCCTGTGTCTGGTGAGAACAAGAAATTCACACTGGCTAGAGCAGACTCTTCTACTCTCTGCTGCCTGCCTTTGTGTTCCACATTACCATGGTCTGCAGTCCTCCCATGGCCACACAGCACGCATCCCAGAGTGGGTTACAAAACAAATCAGTGAGCAGATCCTGTGGGCACACTCACATCGACTTGCTGGCACGACGCTATGCTGTGTGAGGACTGATGGTTTGCTGCCACAGTTGAGACTGAGGAAGTGAGGCCAGCCCTGCTCCTCCAGCTCCTCCTCATTACTAAGGTACATCTTTCCACGAGGCTACAAATCCATCTCACAGCTACTGTCATTTAGCCAGGGGCACAGCAATACGGATGGACAGTCACTATACAAGGATTCCCATTATTTTGCAGTGCAAGAATAAAGTAAACATAGAGTGGACAAGAGACAATCTACATACAAATGAAAGTACACGTGCCAATGTAAGTAAGCGTGAGTAAATTCAGTCAGTCGGACACTAGTACGGTTATGGTTGGGGATAATTAGTCACTTAAACCCTCTAATACAGCACAACTATTTTTTTTTTCTTAGACAGTATTTCTACATCAGCCTGGCCCCAGACTCACGGAGATGAAAAATATCCTTTTTAAAGAGGTGAAAATGCAACAGAAGCCCTTCAACACGAGTGCTGTAACCTGAACACACCTTCTTTCAGAAGGCTGTAGCAGAACAAGCGAGCTCTTTCCAAGTCTCCCAGCTGCCGACAGATGCCCACATATACTCTGCACAGTGCATGGATGTAGCTATGGTCCAGAGATGTCTTCTGAACCTTTAGCTCTGAGAGAATAGAGCGAAGTAAGTACTCTCCTAAATGCTAGATTGGGGAAAAGATTGAAGAATTAGGTTAGTGATGCAAGAACCAATCCTAACCAGGTATCTATCAGACACAATAACTGCTAACACGATGTCTAGCGTGGCAGCCATGGGTATAGCCGGAGCCAAGCTACAGATACCACATCAAGTCTATAAATGCACCTACTTGCCTATGATGACAGGTCGCCACTCAAATCAATCATGGTTTATTGGTTTATGCTAAGAATCCATGTGTGTAAGTATGTGTGTATGTACAGTACCTAAGGCTAATTCTATCTCCATTTTCGCTTATTCTAGTGTTTTTCTCCGCAGGTTTATGTGTCAAGCCTCCACTGTATTTCCAATCTATAGATGTGGGCTAGAAATAGAAAAACTTTCATCTTCAGTGCCGCCTGCACCAGCCCGTCCCTGCCAGACCCTCATGCTTCATACACCCTCACTGAGAAAGGCTCTGCATACCTTGTTTGTCGTGCTAAATTCATAAACAACTTCCTTCTCTTGGTCTCTCATGACAGGCTTTTTGGAGATATTGCCCACATACACGTGACTACGGATGACAGGCAGCAGGTCAAAGGGGGACTCGGCAATCTTCCTCAGAGCCCGAGCAATGGCTATGCTATAGGACTCCGCCATGTCCCGTGGTCTGGCAAGCAGCACTGATGCTGGACTGCAGACCAGGGCAGCAGTTTGCTCTTCCTCAGCTGGGACAACGTGGGCTGGTGAGATTCCTGCTGGGGGGTCCTCGGGGACACCTTCTGCGGTGGCCCGGCTGGGGTCCGCCTCTGGGGACTCACTGTCCAGGCGCAGTCTCTTAGCGCTCCTCAGTATGGACGCTGCCAGGGTCCTTTTCCCACGGGCATCCTGCTGGACGTCCTGGGACTCACCTTGGCTACTGTCACCACCAGAGCTGCCCCCCGTCAGGACAAAAGCAGTTGATGTTGAGGTGATGGCTTTGAGGCCTAGGAGGGCGCTGACACGCCCTGGCAACACCTTTCCGTCCACAGAGGAGCCTCGGGACAGCTGCATGTTCCCTTTGAGGAGGCTGAGGGTCCGGGCCCTGGCAGACAACTCTGGGTACATCGTGTCAAGGATTTTTACGGAGTTTTCCTGCGGCCCACTCACAGCAGCATGGCCAGGCGCACAGGACGGGAGCCGGCCGGGCACAGGAAGGGCGTGTTTTGGGGTGGCAGCACAGAACTGCAGAGGAGAGGACACTATCCTCCCGCTGGCTGCTGCGGTAGACGGGGATGGAGAGGGATCCAGGGGGGAGGCCTGCTGGAGTTCTTCAGGCCACGGGGACAACACGGGAGGTCCTGAAATCTCACACAAGGGGGAAATGCGGCCAGCAGGTGAGGTCAGTGAGGACGGACTAGAACTTGATATCAGAGGAGACAGTGGCCGTGATGTCCTTGGAGGTGTGGCTATCAGTGGGGGGAGCAGGGGAGGCAGTGGAGGCCCCACTTCTTGCCGGATCCTGCTCAGAGCATCAGGGGAACCGTGGGTAGGAGTGGACACATCTGCACCTGCCGTGGTGGACTGAGCTTGGCCTCTTGCTGTTTCTGTGTTTGTTCTTTTTCCTGATTCTGGCTGAGGGCCTTCACTCGGATGCATTTCCGCTCTGTTGTTCAGTCCTGGAGTCTTTGCTAGTTTGTTTGACTGATCTTTGTTGGAAATCTTTGACCGAGTCTTGCTCTTCCCAAGTGGTTCTAACTTCCAGTTATAGTAGGTGTGATCAGACGCCACCTTCTCGGTCTCTAGCGTTTGGTCATATATCTGAGAACGAATCCAGATGCTGGGCTTCACGGGCCTGTTCCGAAGACGACTCTTATCAAAGTTGGCACTCTGTCCACCACTGGAAACATCCTCCTGGGCACATGGAGGCTCTTGAGGTAGAGGGCCAGCAGGACTGGCTTCAGGGGACTTCTCCACAGAACCATGGTCTAGGCCTCCCAGATCCTGAGAAGCAAACGCTTCCAGAGTGTCACAAAGGACGACCTGCTCCATATCAGGGGAGATGGCCACGCCACTGATGATAGTCCAGTTGTCCCCCTTTTCGATCACAAGGTCTTGATTCTTATTTATAAGTACACTTATAACTTCGGAGGTCACCGCGGAGATCTGATAGCGAAACGCCGTCTCTGTCACACAGGCAGGGCTCTGCTCTCTCCTTGGTGGAGCTGGAGAGTCAGAGCTCAGGGCCAAAAGCTCCTCAGGTTCTACCAGGCCCTCCTCCCCACTGCTGGGGCAGTCCTCGTAGTTGGTCTCATTCTCAGATCTGCTCTGAATGTGCTCAGGGTCAGACCTGCCACTCAATGGGGAGCTGCCACCCGCATCCGCATCCATAGCTGCTGGTCCAGGGAGCTCTGCAGGGTGGGACATGGAGCTGGACGCTTCCTCGGGCGGAGTGTTCTCTGTTAGCTCTTCAGCAGTCTGGCTGTGATGCGCACTTGAGGGTAGCACATGCTTGGCATCCTTCCCTCCACCCCCAGACTCGGGGGGAATGTCAGACGGCACTTGTGGAGGACACTGGGCATGCTGGCTTGGGTTCTCGACACAGGAGGCTTCTCCCTCTGACTCCACCCACACTTCTGAGGCTCTGAGTATTTCTTCTTCATGGAACCTCTCCCCATGGCTCTTACTGAAGATTTCATTTTGCTTGAACTCTTTATTCATTTCTTTATCTGGAGTTCCTCTGCTAGAACATTCTGAAGTAGAGGCCCTTGAACTATAATCCCTTAACTGACAACTTTCAAGAAACATAACCACCTCTGACGTAGAAAGCTTGTCCATGTAAAGAAAGGTGCTCAAGTTACATTCCTGCAGAGCTGAGGTCAGATCACCTACATCTGGGGCGTGTCCAGCCTCATCCACCCCAGCTTCTGGGTCTCCCAAAGGTCTCTGCGAGTCTCCTGCTGCATCCTGCTGCCTGGGCCCCATCACAGCTTCAGCCTGGTCCTCTCCGTCGCTGCAGCTGAAGGACTCATCCTCTGCCTCCGTGGACTTTCTCTGCTCTCTGATGCCTGTGTAGCAGTAGGAAGTTCCAGGAAGACTACTTTGGGAGGCACTCTGCGTCTCCTCATCTGCGCTGCCAAGAACTGAAGGGCAGACAGGGTCAGTGGGGACACGGGCTCTGAGAAGTGCCCTGCTTGGCACTATGGGAGGCGTACTGACATTTTGCGGAGTACTACGAGAATCTCTTGCAACTGCAGGGGCTTCAGTGCTTGCCTGGTGATAAGCTCCACAGGGCATTTGTCTAGCGGGACAGTTTCTGGACGTTACCTCAGCTGGAAGTAGCTTCCCAGCCTCCAGCCTACTGGCACCTGACAGGGTGGTATGGGGAGAGCTCCTGGGCTTCTGCAGTAGGTCACTCACGACGCTCTGGCTCTGGATGAGGTTGTCTGCAGAGGAAAAAGGTAACTTATCTGTAGAACCAAAGTTCTCTGATGACACAGAACCACTTGGAGAATCACAACTTGACCTTCGCCAAGACACAGAAACCTCTGGAGCTGGGCTTTCCTCATCGGCTATCCTGCCAGTGCCCTGTGCTGTGGGGTCCCTGTCTCCAGCACACTCCGATACCGATGACATAGGATCCGTGTCCTCACTACTGTCTACAGAGGGACTCGGTGTGCTCCCAGGTGGCTGCCAGGGCTCTAGGCTGCTACTCCGCACCCTCTCGGGTCTTGCCTGTTTTGTTATGACTGACACTTGGTTTGGCAGCAGAGCGGCGGCTGCTCTGCCTCCCTGAGGGACAGCACTTTCTTCAGGAGGTTTCAGCACTGCTGTCAGTCTGCTGTTCTGTGAGGCTGGCTCCGCCTTCTCCAGCTGAAGCCTGCTCTTCTGCGGATGTTCTGTGTTGGCCCTGGGACTGCCTTCCCCACCTGTCCTCAGGACAGCACTCCGGTGCCATGAGGTGCTGTCGGCAGAACCAGGGCTCCTCCTGGTGAAGCCAGCCTGAGGGCGTGCTAAGGAAGTCCAGTCTGACTTAGGCAGGGTGAGCGCAATGCCTGGGCCTCGGTCTCCACTTCTCTCTGGCTTCTGAAATACTGACTGGGGAAGTGGGTGTGTATTCGCTGTGCTTGTAAACAGGTTTCCAGGCTCCGGGCCCCTGCTCTTCCAGTTACTAAACGTAGATGCTCCTAGTTTTGATTTGGGACTCAGAGCAGGCAGGCGGTTCTCTGGGTCATTTGCTTTTGGAAAATGTGCTGCTGGCTCAGACCACAGAAGAAATGTGTTTACAGGTCTAGTTGATGACTTCTGTTCTACATGAGGCAGGTCCGTGCAGGTTACCTCTGCTGGAGTCCGTGCACTGACATAGCCTAACTGTGAAGTCTTGAGGTTACTGCAGACAGACCCTGGCACAGAGGTAGACAAGGAGGAGGAAGGAAGACTGTCTGAACGGTCACGCCCTGCTGCGGCTGCGCGAAGGCCTGACTCCAAAGTAGACTCCTGCGCATCTTTTTCCTTTCTCTGAAAATGGCCAGAATCCATCGCACGGTGTGACCTGGAAGCAAATTCACCAGGGAGTGTCCATTTAGTAAATTCTGACTGCAGTGAGCATGCTTTTGATGGCAGCGTTTTTCCTTCAGATCCTATGAGTTCCCTGAACGTCCTCTTGCCCAGGGAAGAATAGCACACCTCTGACTCCCCAGCTCTGGTGTCCTTCTTCCGTGCTGGGCTTCTGGACGCCCTCTCCACCCACGGTCTCCTGTTCTGCGTAAGCAGCCCTTTCCCGACTCGCACAGATTTACCCACGTCCTGGGCCTCTGCCTGTCCTTCTGCCTCTTCTACGATGTCTCCCCTATGCCTCCCAAATGCAGGCGATGCTATCCAGTGCCTTCCCCATGCTAGAGAAGATGTGGCGGGCTCTCCTAGTGCTCCTCTTCTGCTGTCACATCCAACAGGGGCCACTCTGTTTGCAGCCTGGGCAGCTTCCAGGGGCCTGGGCTTTTCAAGGCATGCGTCACTTTTCTTCAGCTTTTCAAGCAAGTCAAGGTAACTCAGAGACTCGGCTGTGTAATCCTCTGAAGCTGCCTCCGCAGGGGTTCTGAGTGGGGCGGAGTCAGTGTCGCTGGAATCTGTGAACTCTCCTAAGAAGGATTCCTTCAAGTGACAGAAAACACACAGTCATACGGATGCTCAGCAGAGCTGACCATCAGAACAATGAAACACGTTTGCAAGAGTGGGTGCGTGAAGAAAGTCTAAAGCCATACTTGTGAAGGCTGGGCCAGGCTCTGCTGTGGTGCTTGCACTCCCTGGTCCTTGAGGAAGTTGGCTCCCGCTCATAATCCTTTCCCATGACCCAGGCTCCTAACCAGGCCAGGCGGGGTTTGTCCTCCTAGCTCTGCGCTCTGTTAAAGGGGAGGCTCTCTACTGAGGCCCACTGGCCTCCAGCTCCACCACCCTTTGCTTCCTCTCTGCACTCACACTCAGGACAGCTGCTGAGCCATCTCCTCTCCTTACTTAGCTGTCTCCCTCTCCACCTCTGCTCCAGTAAGTTTCCTCCATCCCAACTAGGAGCTCTCTTACGTCATCAAACTGCACTTCCCATGCAGAAGGGAAGGGTGAACTCAAGTGCCGGAACATAACTGCCTAGTGTAGAATCCCATCGTCAAGGCTGGGATCTGCAAGGCCTCTCCCCGGCTGTTGTGTAGAATCCCATCGTCAAGGCTGGGATCTGCAAGGCCTCTCCCCGGCTGTCCCACAGTCGCTCCACCTGTCTTTCTTCCCGGCCTCTACTTTCACTTATTGCTGGGAGCAAATCCAGGGCTCTGACTGGACCCCTACCTTTTCTATATGCTTACTGAACGTCTCCACAGGCACACGGCTCTGCTGCACACAGCCACAGGCGCTAAGTGTCTGTGTCCTGCCCATTTCCACTGCGGCACCATGTGCTTGATCTCAGCTGAGAGTGCACAGGTGAGAATCAGCAGGTAAAGCAATGGGCACCTGTAGAATTCCCCAGCCTGAGACAGTTCAGATCAGCTGTTTCGTGACTGCTGCCACTGCACCTCCCCCAGAGACCACACTCCTCAAGCCTTTAACAAATGGCCCCAGTGCCACGACCTCTATACAGAGAGTAAGAACTAGTCCTGACCCACATTCCTCCTGCTTCTGAACTGTCAATCCGCTTCTATTAAGACTGTAACTAAACAGGAACTGAACAGAAACCCTGTCACAGTCCTTGCCTTTAGAGTCAACAGTCTCCTGTCCCCCTAAAAGTGCATGAGCTTCTTAGGAAGTTTGCAAGATCCTTCCAGACACAGCCTGGCTCAAGTTTTCCAAAGCCACATTCACCTTGGGTCACACAGCACTGTACAGCAGCCTCTCCCGAAACCCAATCACTCCTCAAAGCTTTCTTTAGGGGCTTCTGGCATCCAGAAAGACTCGCACAGCCTCCCTGCCAGCCTCCCCTCTGCAGAGCTCTGTCCTCCAAGAAAGAAGGTGCCCTGCAGCCCTGCAGACATCTGCTCACCAGAGGAGCTGTGTGCTCCATGCCTAGTCCTGATTCACAGGACAGCCCAACACTGCGTCTTCCATTACCTTTGAACCCACAGTTCTGGGCTTGGTGTCTAGAATACAATTGCACGCCAAGACTCCTTAGGGGAGCAAACAGTATGTAAACTCTTGAAGACAGACCCAAAGGCGACCTCTCCTGGGCCACATTCCTGGGGAGGAATGCAGACATGGAGAATTTTCTGTTTCTGGACACAGCCCATGTCTGCACGAATATGCTTCATTCTCTCCACGTCTATCATGTCCTAGGCATTAGCAATACAAATAAACTTTCTATATAAAAAGTATAATAAAATAAAATAAAATGTAACCTTCACACATAGTGAAGAAAATCCCACCACAGATGCTGATGCAGAGGCCCTGGCACAACCTTTTATTTTCATATGCTACTTCATAGAAAAACTAGCTACAAAAATGAAGTTTTGTCTAAATACACTAATATCTTTGGAATATCTTGGACATAAGACAAACATCCACATGAAATTAAAATTCAGAAAGCCAACTCACATGAGCCAGGGAGGAAGATAAAGAGCCCAGGTGTGGTGATGTCACTGGAGGCGGTGAGGGCACTGGAGACAGAAGAGGAGGGGGAAGCTTGAAGAAGTCAATTGCAGCTTGAAGATCATCGTCAAAAAAATGTTCATGGTCATAGACATTGGTCCTGTTGCCATCACCAGGCCTCTGCACTGAGACTTCGGGATGACTTTCTTCACAAAAGGCATGCTCAGCGCTAGGGCTTCTTCCACCGGGCTGCTCTTCTTCTGCACTTTCAGAGGAAGTGAAGTCACCCTCCACCTCCATAGACAGCTTGGTGAAGAAAGAATGCATATCGGAGGTCCTGGCAGGACTGCCTTGGCTTGGGAGCAATTCATCTTCCCCAGAAGCTCTGGATGCACTGATTTCTTTGGCAGGTTTTTCTGAGTAGGAGAAGCAGGCATCACATATTCAATGCCAGGAAAACTTACAAATTACATCCTGATAACAGGCCAAACTGCTAGTAGAAATAAGCCGAAATGGGCAGACAGCTTTAACAATGTCACCAGTCAACTTCTAACATTACCGTATAGACTGGACAGGGATGCGCATGGACAGTGGTCCACTGAGGCACCACAACCCAGTGGGAAACACGGCAGCAGGCACAGAGGCCTTATTGCCTCATCACATACTGGAAGATGCTTTCCTTTCCACAAGAGTCTCACGCACCTGTACACAATGCCTATGGGTAGGTTTGACACTGGTTGGCTTTAGTTCACTTTTTTAGAGAGGAGCATGGGGCTGCAGTGCACTGGGAAGCAGCGGCAGAGAGAAGAGCATGGGGCTGCAGTGCACTGGGAAGCAGTAGTGGAGAGGAGCATGGGGCTGCTGTGCACTGGGAAGCGGCAGTGGAGAGAGGAACACGATGCTGCAGTGCACTGGGAAGTAGCAGTGGAGAGGAGCATGGGGCTGCAGTGCACTGGGAAGCAGTGGAGAGAGAGGAGCATGGGGCTGCAGTGCACTGGGAAGCAGTTGAACTACACTGATGTGAAACAGATCAGAGAGTCATTAGTGGAGGGGGCAGTCTTTCTTATGCAAGAATTCCAGTAACTAAATGCAGAAGGAATGGGATTAAAAAAAGTCTTCAGTGGGCAAATTGGAAGCAAAGGAGCTCTACCGTGGCTGCAATCCTCAGTGGGTAACAGTGTAACATATATTCTGTTACCAGTCCCCAGCAGAGTGCTGAGCAGAAAAGGAAAGTGGGAGTCTGGGACTGGATCCTGGACAGGTGGGAAATATGCATTTTCCGTGAGCCCCACAATTAACAGGACTGGGAAAGAGTTCTCAGAGAAGTTTCCCACTGTTTAACCAATACTTTGTGAAAATAAAAGTAACATTGCTACTTTGTAGTACAGGAAGACTCCTTGGTCTCCCACCCACAAGGCCTGACCTCCCATTGCTCTTCTGAACTGCCACCAAAAGTTGACTGAATGTGCTGAGATCAGTCATACTGCGTCACACAGTGTCGAGTACCACTGTCTGCTGTCCACTGGAGGCTGCAGAGCAGCCGGGGGCAAACACTATCACATTCACATGTGAACGAACAGTCTCTGTATTTCTCACCTGGTATGCGCCTGCCACTCTCCCCGGACAGCTTGTGAGCAGTGTTCACACAGAGCCACAGCTCTTTCAAGAGAACTTTCACCTTCCCTGGGAAGAGCAAAGGGTGAGATCAGTCAAAGTTCCATGGCACGGACTCCTCATCCACTTAGCAGGCAGTGAAGCCATAATAAGGATACTGAGCCATGAGGTTCAAGGTTGAGATATGAAGACAAGCATGGCTAACTTTTCCTTTCCCTTTGATGCTTTCATTCATACACTTTAAGAAAATGGTTGTCTTTATGCACGTGGATAAGTAAACGTGGATATATGAAGTCTAATTAACAGCATCCAAATAAAAAGATTTGTTCCTACCAAGTATCTACAAAGGCTGAGTTTTGCTATGTTAAGAGGCACATATGCCCGCCAACCATAATAAGCAATGTATAAAACCAATCACACAGTTAGGATACTCACTTTTATCTATGCTTCCATGAGAGTCACTTGAGATCTGTGTTCCAATGTGTCTCAACTCTAAAAATACATAGGAGAAGGGCTTCAGATAAACAGTGCACACTGAACTGGCTTCAGATAAACAGATCACACTGAACTGCTTCAGATAAACACTGCACACTGAACTGGCTTCAGATGAACACTGCACACTGCACTGGCTTCAGATAAACACTGCACACTGAACTGGCTTCAGATAAACACTGCACACTGAACTGCTTCAGATAAACAGTGCACACTGAACTGCTTCAGATAAACACTGCACACTGAACTGGCTTCAGATAAACACTGCACACTGAACTGCTTCAGATAAACACTGCACACTGAACTGGCTTCAGATAAACACTGCACACTGAACTGGCTTCAGATAAACACTGCACACTGAACTGGCTTCAGATAAACAGTGCACACTGAACTGGCTTCAGATAAACAGTGCACACTGAACTGCTTCAGATAAACACTGCACAGTGACTGGCTCTCTCTCCACACAAGCGCTCAATGAATACTCACCCCTTTCAGTCTGCTGTTTGGAAAATTCTTCAAACCTTTCCTGTGTTGGGAAAAGAAACACCAAGAGTGTTTATGCTGCACAGAAGCAAACATGATGAAGCAAAGGTCAGATGGGTGCAAGGCAGCCTGTGGCTACAACCCGGATGCCACAGAAGCCCAAGTGAGGGATGCAGAGGATACATCTTTTACCCGGTAGCTGTGTCCACAGAGGCCCTGAATCAGAGATGTAAGGTGTGCATCATTGTACCCAGCTCCTGTGTCCATGAGTCAGGGATGTAAGGTGTGCATCACTGTACCCAGTACCTGTGTCCATGAATCAGGGATGTAAGGTGTGTATCATTGTACCCAGTTCCTGTGTCCATGAGTCAGGGATGTAAGGTGTACATCACTGTACCCAGCTCCTGTGTGTCCATGAATCAGGGATGTAAGGTGTGTATCACTGTACCCAGTTCCTGTGTCCATGAGTCAGGGATGTAAGGTGTGTATCACTGTACCCAGTTCCTGTGTCCATGAGTCAGGGATGTAAGGTGTGCATCACTGTACCCAGTACCTGTGTCTTCTTAAATTCCTTTTCAAGTATTTTCTTTTCAGTTCTCAATTGCTTGAAGTCCTGAGTTTGCTTGACAGCAGCCTCTATGTGTAATAGGTACAGCACAGCAACAGAAAAAGCGGAGAGTTAGTGATCCAATCCTGTGTGAGCCAATGGCAGCTTTTTTGCTTTCCTCAAACTGGACACACACACATCATGAAGCTACAGAGCTGACTAAGGCTGACACGGCAACTCCAAACCCTTCCATGCTATACTCTGGTGGGGACAGTGTGCAGACGTCTAAACTGTGGGCACATCATTCATTCCTTTTGGGATGGAAAGCACCAGACGATGCTAACCCCAGTAAGAATCTGTGCAGAGCTGATATCTCAGGGAAGCCAAATCCCACCAAACACCAATAACATTCTTCTCTCACTGAGTTTGGCTGTGCTCACTTTCAGTATGTCCTATCAATTCCTAGGGAAAATTAGGTTTGAGACACTAAAAGTAAAGGCCACATTGGACTTCACAGAAGGTCTTCTCAAAGTTGCATACAGTCTCTTAGGCATTCCACTTATCTCCACATACAAGAGAGGACAGGCTGAGAGCACAGCCATGACATGAGATGGATATTATCCAACCATCTGTAGAGTTCATATGTAAACTGAGGACAACAATACCTCATCATCCTTGTTCTAAATGCTCCCGTGCAACTAACTTTGCACTCCTAAGTTCACAGCGTATGTGGAAATACCTCACTCTAAGGCAGAGCACAGCCACTGTGATGCTAGAGTCCATGGAGTAGACACCTGGACACCATGCTGGGCAGTCAGTGACAACACAGCATTGCCTGGGCCGGATTCCACTCATAAGTAACTGTAAACAAAACGGACATTCCATGCCTAGCTGACTTTTGAAAGCAGCACTGTCTGAAATGTAAGGACAGCACAGATCCCAGTGTGCCCATCTGTACTCGGCCTACTCAGAAACAAGAAGCCCCAAACCCAGGAGGGGTATGAGGGAGGACCAGTGTGGGGCACTTCATAGAAATCTGTATATGTGTGCATGTGTGTGCATGCGCATGAGTGGGGGGGGGGAGAGAGAACTATCTATGTACATCAATTCCTTGACATTATCTTGGCACAGGCTAGAGTCATTTGAAAGAAGGGAGTTTCAACTGAGGAAATGCCTCCATAGTTCAGGCTGTAGGCAAACCTGTAAGGCATTTATTTTCTTAATTAGCAACTGATGCAGGAGGGCCCAGCCCACTGTGGGCAGTGCCATCCCTAGTCTGGTAGTCCTGGGTTCTATAAGAAAGCAGGGTGACCAAGCCACAAAGAGCAAACCAGTAAGCAGCCCCCCCTCCCAGGCTTCTGCATCAGCTCCTGCCTCCAGGCTCCTGCCTCGCCGCCTCTCATTGGATTCTGATATACAAACTGAGTACACCCCTTCCTCCTCACAGTGCTCTGGACATGGTCTTCATCACAGCAATGGAGACACTGACTAAGACAACATAAATGTGGGTACCTGTTATAGTAACCACAATTTCAACTGGGAATAAAAGAAACAAAAATGCAAAATCCACCTTCCAACATTGAACCACTGCATTTCCTTCCATGCTGCCTGTTTACAGCAAAGGGTACAGAGGAAGGAGAGGATGTGAGCAGCAGCACACGCATCTCCACACACCGAGCCGACGGCTGAGTGAGTGGCACACCCACTGACACTCACAGCTCACACTTACCAGGGTCTGCACAAGGCATGGCTCTGGCCAGCAAACATCAGGTGCACTTACCTTCCAGCTTCTTCACCTTAGCTTCCAGCTTCTTCTTCCTAATAAAAAAACCTTGTCAGTTAGACGGCAAAGGTTTTACAGCTCATCACACAGGGTGTATACAGATTCTTACTCATAGCCAGTATCACATGTCAACCACATTAAACTGCGTTACCAGCAAGGGGCTCGTGGTAGAAGGCGCCCGAGAAAGAACACCACACCACTTCCTGCGCAGCGTTTCCAAAGTGAGCTTTAGAGCCTGGCTAGTGTTTGAGAAACACAAAAAAGGGCCTATGAGTCTGTGCCACAAACACATGTGAGGCCCCTCCTTCAGCAGTGAGTGTCACCTGTGGGCTGTGTCCAGATGACCTCCCACCCGTCCTGCACCAAACCCACCAGCACTCTGAGGAGCGTGCACAGTGAGCGAGGGAGGCAGCAGTGGAGGCTTCTCTTGCTAAGATGGATTTCTGAGAGATAGAAGGCAGCAAGCTCAGAACGATCTCTGGCACACTGCCATGTCAGTCCCAGCAACCAGTGGCTCACGCTCTCCACAAGTGTCTCTGAGGGGTGAGGCCCAGGTCCCATTTCACAATGGTAACAAAGGCCCTTTGACAGCGAGAGACTAACAGGTACAAAGACAGGAGGCCCATGACTATATCTGGACACATAGGCACAGGGGCAGCTCACGCGTGATAAATCAGGCATGTTCAGTACCTCTCTGTGCATCCCTTCAACACCAAATGGCCTTAGTCACAATGGTGCTGACCCCTGTGTAACAGTGAAAACTGGGGCTGAGAGACTAGCCCAAGTGTGCACAGCTAATTAATTACAACAATGAACAGAAAGAGGAAGAAAGGAAACACTATTATGCACAAATATTCACAGCAAAGCACTTACTGGGCGTCGGTTCTCAAGCACTCTTCCTTCACACGAGCATATTCCTGGTGAGTGTCCTGATACAGCTTCAGAGAGCTCTAACAAGGAAACAGGAAACATAAGTATAGCCCAAAGCCACTGACTGCCACTGACTATGGTCCTCACTCATTTGATAAAAAGCTCAACTCTCATCTAGTAGCACAACACCAACCCAGTGCACAGCCAGAAACGTCAGCAAGGCCCAGAAGTCACTTAGCATCTCCACAAGTAGGGTAGGTCCCCAACAGACAGCTGATAGTACAGCCAGGCAAATCTACACAATTCCAATCTGCACACCACACTGCTGGCTTAAATACCATGTCAGCAATTATAGTAACAGAATCTAAACTGGCATAAGGCTCAATAAAATGTTATGTTATTACTGTCAGGAAAAGGAAACAAGTTGCTGATCAGTATTAACTGGGAAAGTGCATGAACACCGTATCTTTTGCCATGGTGACCCACCCTTTGGGCTGGGAAGACACTGTGTCCATGATGCAGTCTGTACCCGGCATTTCTCTGACCTAAGAGCTCTGAGAGATGAGCTTCATCGAACCCTCTTCACCAAGGACTTGACAGGATGGCATATTCCTGTAAAACATGGTCACTCAGTGACTAAGAGGGTCTACCACTGAGGCCTGACTCCAAGGTTCACACTGCCTTGGGGGTATAGTACGGACATTATATAACCGCGTGTGTGTACACATACATATACATATATACACATACACACACACACACACGACTGGACACGGATTGGCTGATTAACTTTCACTACAGTTAAACCATAAAGAACTCTCATAGAAACAGGAACGCTGACATGTACAATCATATAGTACATGGAAAACTCTATGACATATAGTGATGTGACAACTACACATCACTAAAACCATAACATGAGGCAGATGGACAATGGACAATAGCAATCTTCTCCGAAAAGAGGCAGAAAGGACACAGGATGGATAATAAGCCAGAAAGCTCCACCTCCTCTCAGGCCAGCCACCTAGCTAGGGGCTGCAGCTGCTTCTGCCTATGACTCCATGGACCCACTCCTAGGGTTCCTATTAAGGACACACCAAACGTCACCAGGAAAGCATTTATAGCAGCTTGTGCAGAGTGCTACAAAGGGCTTGACCTGGAGAGGACAGCCCATGAGGGGTCAAAGTATCAAGCATCATCTCCCAAAGCTCCATGTCCCTCGAGTAAAGGAAATGACCAACACTCACCTGTGAGAACTTGAGATATGTGAATGAAAGTGGCTCTCCGTGGACCTCACAGCCCCGAGAAACCACAGGGACTAAGCACAGTTACTGAGCCCCAAACCAATCTGTCAAGAGCATTCATACTTACTGGCTCAAGATTCAAGAGAGGTCCTCAGAGGACATTTGAACTCTGCCAGAGCAGAGACCTGAGAGCTGAGCTGAAGCTATACCCGTACTAAGGAAATCCAATTCTCCACACACTGCCACACAAGGATTCTACCACTCATCTGAAGTCTACATGTTAGTCCCCACTTAAGTCAAGACAAGTTTTAAATTACTATTATTACAGGGAACAAGAAACCACAGGCGTTCGCACATAAGCCTCTCCACACTTCTGCACCAGCCAGAGCAGGGTTTCCTCCGGCGCTTACGCCCTTCGCTACCATGGAAACGTTCCCGAGTCCCACTTGGCCGGCACACAAGCTCGTGCTCGCTGGTTCTCCGCACCTTTTTCTCCTCCAGCTCCGCTCTCAGGGACCCCAGTTCCTCTTGGCATTTCTGCAGGGGGGAGATTTTCTGAAGCATCTGCTCCACCTGGTGATGCAGCATAGTGTTCTCCCTGAAAGTGGACAAGGCATCAGCATCAGAGCAGAAACAGCTGGAGTGCGCTATTAAACCATAAACGAATGTTCCTGTTCACACTAACAACCTGAATCCTTTTTATCTTTTAGGCATAACAAACTTTTTTAATGAAACTGTACCAAAGAGCAACATGAGAAAGTAGTCCAACAGACTTTAGCACCCCGGAGACGCTGTCTGAGGACATCTGTCAAACATCTGCACAGCTGGTCTTCACCCCCCGGCATGCGTCCCAATTAAGTGACATAGTGACGCTACATCTGATTTATAACCTCACGCTGACTTCTAAGTGTTAACTATAGTCAGAGCATAAAACATCATTACAATTTTAGTGGCTTTATTTTGTTATAAACAACACAAGATAAACGGCATTGAACAGTGCAATTGTGTGGGCAACAGAAGGACATCGGCTTCAGCTCACAGTGTGGTCAACAGTCACTGAAGCAAACCACAAGGGTTCCATGGGAAGCCTAAACAATAGATACATTTGAGGGATTTGATAGAACAATGCAAATCTGCTTGTAAGGGGAGCATTCAAAGCAGCTTCTCCGAGGCAGGTCTCCTAGGCTCTGGCCCACCACAGATGCACCTCTACCCCAGAATTCACAGGTGTTGTCAACAGCTATGGAGACAGGCAGCTCACCTTCTTGCAAACTGCAGCTGTAAAACTTGTTAAAGAAAACGTTAACCTTTATGTCCCGCTATTTGTCTGAACATAAATTCTGTCCTACAATAATCATGTCCACCTAGGCTGGACCATTAAGCACACCCATCTCTAACAGTGCTGAGTCTACATTATCCCTCTTACCGATGTATGAGTGGACTGAATTAAGAATGGCCCCTGGAGGCTCATGTATTTGAATGCTTAGTCACCAGGAAGAGGCACTATTTGAGGATTAGAAGGATTGGAGGTGTGGTCTTGCTGGCACAGGTGTGGCTTTGTGGAGGAAGTGTGTCACAGGGGGTGGGCTTGGAGGTTTAAAGAAGCTCATAAGAGGCCCAGCATCCCTTCCCCCGACCTCTCTCTGCCCACAGATTAGGATGCAGCGCTCAGCAAGACCCATTTCCTAGCCAGTTCAATAACTTGGTTATTTTTCAGTAGATTAACAACACCAATCAGCAAGCCCTGCTGCAGCCACAATGTTGCACCTACACACTGACATCACATCACACCCCTATACAGGAGGAATATCCACTCAGTAACAAGCTGAAGACCCACAATCAGAATGAGCAACAGAAACAAGAGAGATGCTAGGCTGCCTTCTGTTAGTATCCCCAGTACACACCCATTGCTACTGCACCAATTGTTGGCTGTGCTTATGAAAAGAGCTTCCATAAAGACAACAGACACTGCCTTTTAAAAAATGATTACTAAAAAGGAGGGCCCTTCTATCTTTTAAGCTATTACACATAAGTCAGTGCTGATATCCAAAAGAAAAACAAGTGAAGGATATCATCGCATTTCTTCTGATATTCCGTTAGCAGGTTACTGCAAAAGAGAAAAGAGAGGTTAGGCTCCTGTGTCACTGAGCAAGCACAGCACAGAAAACCATGCAGATTGCTCTAGATGGCCTTTCTCCTTTGCTCCCCAGAAACAAAACATGCCAGGCTGACATCACCTTGATTCCTCAATGCACTACACAGGCGTTATGAGCTTTTAATCCAAAACATGACATTATCAAGGAATATTAAAAACCATTAAATCTCATTATGCAGCATACAATAGTGTGACCCAGAATATAGGATAGTTTTAGAGAGAAAACAGCTTTTAAAATCTAATTTGGCAAAGACCATTTTCTACTAAAAGCCTGTGAGCCACTAAACAAGTGTTCAGCAGTTCTATCCAGCACCACTGGGTCCACTGAAGGTTCCAACCACCACCCACGTCAGCCAGCTGGCCTTCCAACACGCAGATATACTTACTCTGTATTAATGATCTTTTGTTTCAAGGCAATTAATGCTTCGACATATTCATTTAAGTTCTGGAAGAAAAATGTTACAGTCAGCTATTTCTCTTCCCATGGCACTTCACATGTAACTGTCCTACAGTGTAGACATAAGTGGGTGGTTCACAGCACGGCAGGAACAGAAACAGGCAGGTCCCCTTGTGCACTGCAGGACTCCTCTGCAGTCCCGACCTCCGCCCTCTGTGCAGTGCCCCTTCACAGTGAGGGCAGAGAGCAGTAACAAGTACTGACTGCCTACTACTTAGCAGAAACATAGAAACAGCAAAGTAACAAAAATTGAGATAACCTGACAGAGATTACAAACATTACAGTGGGATCAAGATTAAGTTAGGAACTTTGTGAGGCTCTGCATTATACTGCAGGGACCAACCACAAGCTGGCTCCCAGTCCTGTTAGGAAAATGAAGATCAAAGCATTATCTTTTACACTGTAAACTCGATTTGTTTAGATGGTCCCAACAACTAAAACACAGATTGTTTTCTTTTCTTAGGTTACTTCTTTAGATGTCAATTTTTCCAATCAGTAAAAAATTTCAAGAATAACAGCATTGTGTTAAATACACCACAGTATCTTTTAAGCATCTAATACTGACAGGTTCACACCAGGAAGTATACCCAACTCTCCTGTCTCAACAGTCAATCTCTCCAGAGGATTTGGAGAGGACAGTAATATTTCCACTCAGGTGTCTATATCATTTTTGTAGCTACATGTACATACCAGATAAAACAGATAAAAACCTAGGCTATACTATGGGACAATGGTCTTGTACCCTGTAAAGATCTGTCACTTGTACTGGTTTAATAAAATGCTGATTGGCCAGTGGTCAAGCAGGAAACACAGGCAGGGAGACCAGAACAGGAGAATTCTGGGAAGAGGAAAGGCTCAGTCTGCAGTTGTCACCCAGATTCAGAGGAAGTAAGATGAGAATACCTTACTGATGAAAAGTACCAAGCCATGTGGCTAACACAGACAAGAGTTATGGGTTAAGATGCAAGAGCTAGAAGTCTGGGCTAATAGGCTAACCAGTTTATAATTAATGTAGGCCTCTGTGTTTCTTTGGAACTGAACAGCTGCAGGACTGGGCAGAACAGAAGCCTCTGTCAACAAATGGTGCCCAACATGGGGCAATCACATCCACATAAAACCTGAGAGAGCTTGGGAAGGAATTCTAGACACAAAAGAACAGAATTAAGGCTGGCTTCTTAGTAGCAGCATTTTCTCTGGTGGTCTCTGTTTGCTAGGGGGCAAGTGTATCTCATTTAAGAGAGGTTTCCTGACTTAGCTTTAGCTGCAAAAACCTTGCAGCTTTTTAAGAAGCCAAGCCACCAAACACTTAAATGGTGTTTATGAATAGCCAACAGCATGCTTCTTGATGGTGGCAGGGACCTTAAAACTTCACAGAGTTGTAGCAATAAACACAGCTCCTGCCAGTACCTCTGCCATGAAGCTAGATTCTAAGAAAGCTGAGGAATGGGGGTGGATCCAGGCATCAAAGTCACAGCTTTAATCCTAGCTATATTGCTTAGCAAATTAAAGACTTATGTGGTCAAAAGAGAGAGAGAGACAGAGAGAGATACAATAAAGATAGATTCAAACAAAAACAAACTCTAAACAGATAAAAAGATAAAATCCTAGAAAGAAAGAAAGAAAGAAAGAAAGAAAGAAAGAAAGAAAGAAAGAAAG
>JABTXL010006268.1:2288533-2364317 GCA_025134845.1 Neodon shergylaensis | reverse complement strand
AAGAAAGAAAGAAAGAAAGAAAGAAAGAAAGAAAGAAAGAAAGAAAGGAAGAAAGAAAGTTGTTGGGTGTTGTGGCACAAACCTTTAATCCCAGCACTTGGGAGGCAGAAACAGGTGGATCGCTGTGAGTTCAAGGACAGCCTGATCTACACAGTGAGTTCCAGGACAGCTAAAGATACACAGAGAAACCCTGCCTCAAAAAACCAAAAATTAAAACTAAAAGTAAAAAAAAAAGAGTTTAGAATAAAACCATATAAAGATAGAAAATACACAGAGAATTTAGACACCGTATGTTTATTGTGTTGTCTTTGAATTGTTTGATGGCTGAGAAAGGAGCAAAAGTTGCTAAAAGATATCTGATTATAAATGCTGCTGGATTAATTCAACATATATAAAAATGCCTTGACTTCAAAATTTAAGTCAAAAGATATGTTACTTTGGAGAAGAGGTTTTGCTTTTGTTTCCAAAGAAAATGAGAGGCTGTGGATTCATTCTGGGTAAAGAAAAATCAGGTTTGAGCTAGGAAGACCCCTGAAAAATCTCCAATAGAAGCAGAAGGCCCAGATGATCCAACATTTCAGAGGACCTCTGTTGCAGTTTCCTCTGAGTTCTACATCCAGAACAGTTTCAAGACTGCTAGCTGAGATGATCAAGCTTCACAGAGTATTCCAGTCAGGACTTGACCATAACTCAGATTATCAGCATCCCCAATCAGCAGGAAGTCACCTAGAAAATTATGCCCACATTCCCAAAATAAAAATGGATTATGGATGTTTGTCTTTGTTTAGAGTGTTGGCTACAAGCTGTTATAGATAATGGTCAGGAAAAAGCTATCCAAAGGAGATTAGATTTAGAGTTCTTATTTTGAAAAGAAAAAAGGTGGAGGAAGTAATGTAGGACAATGGTCTTGTACTCTGTAAAGATCTGCTGCTTGTATTGGTTTTAATAAAATGCTGACTGGCCAGTGACCAAGCAGGAAGTATAAGCAAGGTGACCAGAATAGGAGAATTCTGGGAAGAAGAAAGATTCAGTCTGCAGTTGTCACCCAGACACAGAGGAAGCAAGATAAGAATGCCTCACTGATAAAAGGTACCAAACCACATGGCTAACATAGACAAGAATCGCGGGTTAACTTAAGATGTAAGAGTTAGTTAATAAAAAGCCTGTGCTAATAGGCTAACCAGATTATAATTAATGTAGGCCTCTGTGTTTCTTTGGGACTGAACAGCTGCAGGACTGGGTAAGACAGAAACCTCAAGTCAACAAGGTAAGAACCAATAAAGTGAAAGACTCGGGTCCTCTGCATTCTCCATACAACTTAGCTTTTTGTTGCCTTGTCCAGGGGCTCAATGTCCCAATTCTCTTCTGAAGGGCACTTGGTCCTGCTCAGTCATTCCTAACAGCAAGCAATGAATTCCTTGCTTTGCCACAGCTGTGATCTTGGATAGTCTTACCAAGTATGACTATTAGCATTTATTAATTTATTTGTGTGTTTTATCCACATGTGGCATGTGTGTAGAGGACAGAGGATAGTTTTGTGGAGTTGGCTCAGTGGATGGAGCCCAAATTGCTAGGATTGTGTACAAAGCAGCATTCCTGGAAGTCATCTCTCCAGCCCCTCATCATTGATGAGAGGTCTTCTCAGTCACTGTTGGGCATCCTTTCTTTTTTTGTTAACAGTCTGACACTTGCTTGGTGCTGCCAATGCATTGTAAGCTACAGTATTTGATAGACAGTAGCATCTCATCACGTGTGCACATAGGCACGCTTGCTAAATAATCATTCAAGGACACTCACAAGGCAACTGGAAATGTCTAATACTGACTCAACTGAGTATGTCTGAGTATACGCTAAGGCTTTGTTTCCAGAAACAAACTTAGCAGGGTCATGCTTTCCTAGAACCAAGTGAGCTCCTATCACCTGCAGGAATGCCATCTTTGTTGCTTCTCTTACATTCCTCAAGCAGCTCTTACAGATGTGAAGGAATATGACTAATCTGTATTTGTGGACTGCAACGAATACGTTCATTTTACAATGCCACTTACAAATAGATGCAGAAGTTGGCAAACCAGAATGCTCAAGTGAATTCAAGAGTGTCCGCAGTGGACACGCTATGTGCCCAACTGTACATCCAGAGGCCCCCGAGAGTGATGCCCTTCCACCACTGTGCCCTTGTCTTCCTGAAGTGACATAGAACAGGTGTGGCCACAGGCACCTGTCTTCAATCAGAAGTTCAGTTCAGCCTCCTTCCATCATATACTGAGACTTACACCTGTGCTAAAAGTGCCCCTCATGAGATACACTTAGCACTTATTTAAATATGTGGGTTCCTCCTATTGTCTGTAGTGGATTTCAACAATACACTTCTACAGCTGAAGGAGCTTTAATTCCAGATGAGCCTCTCCTGTAGGTGAAGGAGAATGCAGTTCAAGCAAGAGCCAGATGCAGCCTTTCTGTCAAGCCAGGGGCCCAGCCCTAGTCTTCCACTCTGAGGGAAAGTGCTCCTCTGCCACCCAGCAGGAAACCTGTCTTCTCAAGGTGTCTACTGGACACACACATGTGACCACTGCTGACCCAGGATGACCCTAAGCATGGGGCTAGGAAATCTGAGCAAACTAATCTGAAAACAGCTGTGTGTCAACCCAGATCTCTGTCTTCCTGGGAAAATAGAGGTAAGATCCAATGCTGGTGCTGGCACTCCCTCCTGAATCAGTACATAACTGACCATATCACCACACACCAACCCAGAAGGTCTTTTAGACTCAATCTGCAGCCAGCGTAACCCACCCCACCTCCAGGCTCTTGAGGAAGCACCCAAGATTTCCAAACCTAAGCTACAATAATTGGAAAAAGGGAGACCAGAGCCAGACCTGAAGTAAACAAAAGTGGACAAGAAAACCTCAACAGCCCTACCACACTGGCATAAATGATGGCACACTGGAGAAGCCATGTGACAGTCAAAGGGACAAGAGCACTCAGAAAACCAGACACTAGGACACCTAAACCAGTAAAGAACAGCCCGTGCTGGTGAGGATGTAGGAAACTCGCCCCATCACAGCTGATGGGGCATGAAGCTGTTGCCACAGGACTAAGCACCACACTCCTGGGCATATACACAGAACAGAAAACAAACGTCATGGCAAGTTCACAGCAGCACTGCTCACACTAGGAACAGAAATGGGAGCTTAAGGCCCAAAGGGTGGGGGATTGAGCCACCCAACGCTCACAATGAAAAGCTCTCAGCGACACAACTACCACACGAGTGAACCCTGAGAACTTCGCATTAGACGCAACAGCCACAGGAGACCCCGCATGCTAACCCCAGTCGTGTAAACTGTCCATGATAAGCAAACCCGTAGATGAGGTCTTTGCAGGAAGTGCAGGGCAGAGAGCAGGAAAGACGGCTGGCTGGGAGAGGCTTCTCTGAGGGCAGGTGGAAATGTTTCAGGAGGCTGTGGATAATCACCCAACTGCTAGATGTGTGCACCATTGACTAATTGTACACATCAAGAGGATACATTTTACACTGTTTAAGTTACAGCTAAATTACAACCAGGGGAGCATAATTACAGACTCAAAAGATCCAACCACAGAACTCAATGAAAGATCCCAAAAAAAAGCAAAAACAGAGATGGGAGAAAGAAAAAGACACCCAGTTTTGGCAGCAGAGGAAATGGTCCCATAGGCCCAGTGATAAACTCTCTGGACAAAACACATGGAAAAGATAGAAAGACACGGGAGAGTTTCAAGACTTGGGCCCCATCCCCAGTTTCCCATTATGTAAGGACAAGTGCTTCTCCAAAGTCCAGCAGAAAGCCTGTGGATCCCAACAGGATGCCGCCCTTGGAACATTTAGGATTTCACAGCAATGGAGACAGGGCACAGACCTGATAGGGCCCTACTAGAGGCCAGGGCCCTACAAGGGGAGACTTCCCATTTTGGAAAGAGAACTCAAACTTCTAAGAAATATTTTCAAGTCTGCCAAGTCTCCACAAGCTTCTGCCCTAAGACAGCCTTGCTAGAGGTTGAGAAGATGTGAGCAGGCTCCGCTAAGGGCATTGGGTAAGCCAAAGTGGGGGCAGTGGAGCACAGAAGTGGAGGAGGAAGCAGGGTCAGCAGAGCTCCGGGTCAGCAGGAGAGGCGGCAGTAGACTATGGAGGGATGGACACAGTAAAGGTCAGTTTCTCAGAGAGTCAACCGCCAAGCAGCCCAGGCTGCTCTGAAAGCTGTAGCTCCTGCCTTGGACTTGGGAGTGCTGGGACTACAGGTATGTGCCGCCATGCCAGGCTGCACTGAAGGGTGCTCAGGCAAAGCTAGCAATAGAAAATGGCATCCTCGATTCTTTCTGAAGCTGGAATGGTTCTCTCTCCTTTTCTCATTTCCCTTGAGCTCTTTGCTACTCCACCTGGAACCTCCCCTGCCTTGCTTCCAGACGCTACACTGTGATGTCAAGTACTGTGCCTGAGACAGCAGACCAACCTTAGCGCGACATCATTTGAATCTGCCCAACTGATTCTCATCCCCTCTCTGAGCGGTGGGGCAGTTTCTTCCCCTCTACCTGCCTCAGTTCTAGGCTTCAGGTAGGGGCACTGAAGAGCCTAAGAGACATGTCACCAGGATCAGGCACGTTAAGTGCTCAGTCCTCTGCAATCTCCAGCATACAGCTAATATCCACATTTAGGATGTAAAGTTGTTAGAGTATTGTTGTTATCAATCTTCAAGGTCAACTTGGTTAGATTTGGATTAGCTAGGAGATGCACCTGAGTGTCTGTGAGGGAATCTCCAGAGAGGTTTAACCACAGAAGGACTGTTCTGAATGTGGGTAGCCCCATGCCAGGGCCGAAGTCCCACATTGAATGAAAATGATCAAGCATGCTGAGCTCCTGCACTCACCTCCCAGTCTCCTCACCGCTGGTGCAGCATGAGCACGCGTCTCATACCCTCACACTGTTGCCATGCATTCCCCGCGGACTGAATCCTCTCAAACATGAGCAAAAACAAGTGCTCCTCAAACTGTTTTTGCTAAGTGTTGTATCTCAATAGCAAGAAAAACTAAAACTAAAGTCCAGTTACTGTAGCGAGCTGCGTGGTGTCACACCTGATGGAGATGTATAATTAACTCCTGAGATGGCTAAGGTCTGACCTATGCTATGATCATGCAATGATTATCAGCTGTCTGCATATGCGTGGACCTATGGGCAGTGCCCACCTGGCAATCCGGGATTGGCAGCCCATGCCTACTTAAGGGCTGGGAGAGGTTTGCCCGGGGAGAGAGAGAGGTCAAAGAGAAAGAGAGAAGAGAGAGAGAGAGGGAAAGAGTAAGACAGAGAAAGTGAATAAAGTCCTGGAATAAACTGCAGTGAGAAGAGCTCCGGTGGTCACGTCATCCTTGCGGGTCGAGGTGGGATGTGACAGTTGGTGGCCCATACGGGGACAAGCATACGGGGAACCTCCAAACCTCTCTCCGTGGAGCCCAGAACTTGCTGCAGTCAGGGGGTGCACCAAATAATCCTCAAGGTAAAGATTGGGGATCCGCGACAAAAAGCGGGTTTTCTGCTCTCGCCGGTAGAAGAAGGGAGAGTGGGGGTAACAGGGCCACGACTATAGCGGATGGATAAAAGTGAAAGTATAGCCACGGCAATAGTGGACGGTTTAAAATGAAACTAAAAGGAAGAATAGGATTTTAGAATGGGCGCTTCAACATCACACCTGATTTTTCTAGCTCTTAACGAGCTGTTACGGAGCACTTTGGAGAGGTTTTTGACTGAATGTGACACAATTGCTTCTTGGTTTGCCGTCTCTGGCAATCTTAATGTGTCATCCTGGGACAGGCTTGGTAGAGATCTGGATTTTGCTGTTGAACAAGGTATGCTAAGGAAGGGAGGTATATTCATATGGTTTGAATTACCAAGGCCTTCAGAGTTCGCAGTGGAGTGTGAGCAGCTGCAGCTCCAAGGCTGAGGAGCTGCAACGCAATGCCTGCAGACCCAGAACCTGCCTTGAGGACCTACAAGGCCAGAACGCTAGGCCACTCCCAGCATGGACCTCGGGCATAGAAGCACAGCAGGACCACGGTAAGGCTCACCAGCTTGAACCTCTGTCCTAGCCCGGGGCAACCGGTGGGATGCCCCACCCAGGGTCGGGGGGCCTTGCTGCTCTAGCTGCCACACCTCCACCTCTCCCCCGGGGCTATGACCTGAGTCCTGAGTCCCAGCACGGCTAGAAAATGGCAGTAAATTGCAATCTAAGAATGTGTCCTCCCCGCTCAGCAGGAAGTAGCCAGACGGATTGACAACGCCCAAATTCCCTAAAACATGGTGGGGGGGGGGGGCTTCAGAGCAGAAGCAGGATCAGCTGAGCTGCTAGGGAAGCCAAAGAGGTGCACGAGGGAGAAGGTGTCTTCCATGCACTCAGCTGCCAGGAATAAATGAGCCACGGGGATATGGTAGCTGGGGTATGTTATTTAGGGGACTGCTGAAGGAACAGTGGTTTCTGACTGCTCCCTGAGGTTATGGCAAAGCCACTCCTAATGACAGGAGCAGGCAGAGGAAAGCCAGGGAGAGGAAAGCAAGATTGCCTCCCTTCCTCTCCTCTGTGCTGGCCCCTCTGCTACCAGTTCTGACTGCCCTTGCTGCTGCCGCAAGCACAGCCGCGGCTGTGGCAATTGGCTCAGATTGGCTGTGAATGGAAGTATCTGGGGCTGTGTGTGATATGAAAAATTTAAAGAATTGTCTAGATATCTTTTAGGTAATTGGTCTGGTGAATTCGAACAACAACTGGAAAAGCTGCGAGTGGCGACTGCAGATTACACACGCATGGATACCAGCCTGGCAGAAGAACTATCTTCCTGGATCACTCCATGGATCATGTGAGGGAGTGGGCGGGAGTAGGAGCCC
Organism: Neodon shergylaensis; assembly: GCA_025134845.1. NCBI lineage: Eukaryota > Metazoa > Chordata > Mammalia > Rodentia > Cricetidae > Neodon > Neodon shergylaensis. The sequence goes on along the minus strand of JABTXL010006268.1, from coordinate 2,357,421 downwards.
TAACAAGGCTTAATGGTGCTTGCCTCCCTGGTATGCCTGTGGTGCATTTGTCACATAAGGGTTTCACAGCATTGCAATGCAGTTATGATCATTCAGGCCTTCACAGCCATTGAAACAGGACAGTCTCCCCAAGTTTGGCTAGAAGTAAGCGAGCACAGGATGCGAGGCTTGTGCACTGCACTTGAGGTAAGCATACATCAACCTCAAGAAGAGCAAGTCTGATTGCATGTGGGTTGGTGTCTAACTCCCACCTCTGTAAAAAGGCACCGGACAGGTCTAGTGTTCTGAGTGGATGACACCTGGACAAACACTAGTACATGTTTCATTTTTAACAGAGATCAGACCTCTACTCTTGCCTGTAGCTTTACAAAACAAAAGGGAACTGTAGTGAGTGCGTGGTGTCACACCTGATGGAGATGTATAATCAACTCCTGAGATGGCTAAGGCCTGACCTATGCTATGATCACGCAATGATTATCAGCTGCCTGCATATGCGTGGACCTATGGGCAATGCCCACCTGGCAATCCGGGATTGGCAGCCCATGCCTACTTAAGGGCTGGGAGAGGTTTGCCCGGGGAGAGAGAGAGAGGAGAGAGGGAAAGAGTAAGACAGAGAAAGTGAATAAAGTCCTGGAATAAACTGCAGTGAGAAGAGCTCCGGTGGTCGCGTTATCCTTGCGGGTCGAGGTGGGACGTGACAAGTTACTAAACAGGGCATGGTGGTGTGTGGCTGTAACTCCTACGTTTGGCAAGTGGTGGCAGGATCAGGAGCTTAACTCAGCTCCACAGTGAGTTTCAGAGCAGCCAGGCCAGCCACACTATACTGTCTTTTAACTGGCATGTGGCCAGACCTCAACCGCACCACACCAACTCAAGTCTGCACACCAAGAGGATGGCAGGGATTGTGGAGAGATGGGAAGCCTGAGTGCATCACCCGCAACTTCCAAGATTAGGAATCGACACTAAATGTCAACGAAAAGAACATGCAACAGGTTTACTAAAGACAAGAAGGTTCATTACAAAAATCCACATAATGCAATTAAAAATAATGTCTTTTTCTATGTCCATCCATCGCCAGATGAAGGTTCTATGGTGATATGCAAGATATTCATCAGTATGGCTATAGGATAGGGTCATTTCAGGTTCCCTATCCTCAGCTACCCCAGGAACTAACTGGGGACATCGCCCTGGGCACCTGGGAGCCCCTCTAGGTCCAAGTCTCTTGCCAACCCTAAGATGGCTCCCTTAAGATATGTGCTTCCCTGCTCCCCTATCCAACCTTCCTTTATCCCAATCATCCCGTTTCCCCAAGTTCCCCCCATCCTCCCCTTCTCCCTTTTCTCTCCCCATCTCCCCTTACCCCCCTCCCACCCCACCCCCAAGATCCCAATTTTTTGCCCGGCATTCTTGTCTACTTCCCATAACCAGGAGGATAGCTATATGTTTTTCTTTGGGTTCACCTTGGAGCACCAGACTGAGCTCCCAATGTCCCAATGAGGAGCAGAAGGAGGGAGAACATGAGCAAAGAAGTCAGGACCACAAGGGGTGCACCCACCCACGGAGACAGTGGGGCTGATCTATTGGGAGCTCACCAAGGCCAGCTGGACTGTGACTGAGAAAGCATGGGATAAAACCGGACTCACTGAATATGGCGGACAATGAGGGCTGCTGAGAAGCCAAGGACAATGGCACTGGGTTTTGATCCTACTTCATGTTCTGGCTTTGTGGGAGCCTAGCCAGTTTGGATGTTCACCTTCCTAGACATGGACGGAGAGGGGAGGACCTTGGACTTTCCACAGGGCAGGGAACCCTGACTGCTCTTCAGACTGGAGAGGGAGGGGGAGAGGAGTGGGGGGAGGGGGAGAGGAGTGGGAGGGAAATGGGAGGCTGGGAGGAGGCGGAAATTTTTTTTCAATAAAATAAAAAAAAGTAAAAAAAATGTATACTGGGCATGAAAAAAAATGTCTTTTGCAAAGAATATATGGGCAGGGCTGCAGGTTGTCTTAATAGAACATTATATTCAGTTTTCTCTCTCAACTTTGACCACATATAACTCTGGCTTAGAGAAAACAAATGAGGGGGTGTGGACCTTAAAATCGCAAAACATAACATCGTAGAGCAAGTGATTCTCAACCTGGGGTCAAACAACCTTTTCGTAGGAGTCACCTCAGACCACCAGAAAACAGGCATTTACATGTGAGTCATAACAGTAGCAAAATTAGTTATAAAGTAGCAATAAAATAAATTATGGTTTGGGGTCCCCACAACATGAGGATCTGTATTAAAGGGTCACAGCATTAGGAAGGTTGAGAACCTCTGCCCGAGAGGGAAAGGAGAGCCTTCCAAGTTAACTATTCCAGCCCCTTCTGCACTACTACCAAAGCCTTAATGAGCTCCACTGTCTCCCCAAACATGACTCTAATTTTAAATTAAATGTTAAGACAGCAACAGTAAGCTGAGCAGTAGGGGTGCACACCTTTAATCCCAGTACTCGGGAGGCAGAGGCAGACGGATTTCTGTGAGTTTGAGGCCAGTCTGGTCTACAAGAGCTAGTTCCAGGACAGGCTCCAAAGCTATAGAGAAACCCTGTCTCAAGAAAAGAAAAAGCAACAGTAAAGAAAATGATGCAATGTCTTTTGCTCTGCTTCATTTCCTCCATTGCTTTCTCACGGGCATTTTGCTGTGTAGAAGGCTAATGTATTTATATATTTTGGAACTAAGTAGTCATGGAACTGTATAGGCACAGCTTGGAACATCCACAAATTAGAAAATTTCCCTCCACATATTATAAACACTAAGTGAATAAAAGAAAACAAAGGCCCAGGAAAGTCGTTTATTTTCTGTTGTATTGTCTCAATCATCCCTACATGACTACCAGTCTATTTGATAACAACGCCATAACACGTGTGCAGGTCTGTGTAGGGTGAGACATCCTAATAGCACCAGTTTATACAGCAATGTTCAATCCAGATTTATTTGCATTGTTTGGAACTGAACTCTGAACAGTGAGATAGCAGCTGATGACGGGTGGAGGACCCTCTAGGTCCTTCTAAACTGCATGCCTGTGTGCAGGTGGGATCCATGCTCAGCAGTTCTAGAGAAGGGAGGGGTGCAATCTGCAGGCTCTCTGACAGCTCTCTCAGCATTTGTGCTTTCTGCTCCGGGACTTTCACCATGCTGAGCATCCCTGCAGAGAAACACTTCTGACCAGCGTCCTGCTCTGGGGAGCATCTGCAGCTTTTATAAGCAGACAAATCTAATGCAGCAGCGCAGAGTCTCAAACACTTCAAAGAGGACTGGGGAAAGATGTGAGTGACTTCCAACAACCAATTCCCTGGCTTAACCTACAATCATGGCACAGAGCTTGCCCAATTTACAGAGTATCACCAGATTTAGGTTCCACATTTTGTGACTGCTGAGATTCTGGAACACATGGGTGCTGGGCTACAACTCAGTAACAAAGCCCTCTAATCCAAAGGTCAACAGTGCTCTGTGAAGTCACAAGATAACCTGGGATGAGGGAAGCACAGCACCTTTAGATACATTTCTGAGGGAGTAGATAAAACGGCAACTGTATCTTCCACTCTAAAGGAAAGAAGGGACAGACAGACAGGAAGACACTCTGCAAGCCAGGGACTAGTCAGTTCAGAACATGGGCCTGTTACCTTAGGGCTCTGACTCAGAATAAAGGCCCAGCACTGCAGTAGGTGCCACTGTGAGAAAGACGACGTGGGCATCCTCCGCAGGATCAAGGAGTATCAGGGTTTAAGCTGCACACACCAAGCATTTGCTGTGGTGATGTCCAGTCATCTTTCTCCTCCCAACTGGCCAGTGACCCACTTCCTGTTTAAGTCTCCTTATCTCTTTCCACCCCTCCCCATTCCATGCTTTCTTCTTCAAGGGCCCAGCCCCAGCGGCTGGATTCTCTTCAGATGTTAGTGGTTTTCAAAACTTAAATGACTCAAAGGGCTGCCTAACACCTCGCAGCCCAGGAAGATTCTTATTGCGAACTCAGCAGCTATGGGAACCTAGAACCCGGCTGCCACTCCCTTGGAAGTGCATTAGGACATTTCAGAGACACTTCATAAACAATCCAAAATGGCTAAAACCATTCTAATGCCATCTTAAAATTCCAATGCCACATCTCCAACAGCCTCACCACCTTGGCTGGCTTCGTTTCTCCCTTCCATCACGGTTCACAGCTATTCAAAGATTGAAATCTTGGTACCTTCCACTTCCCTGACAGAAGAACCTGTCTTGCATCCCACACTCAGCTTCTTCATTCCCTAGAGCTTTGATCAACTCCGCGCTGCAATACTCTCCCTAGGTCACATCAATGAGATAATTTACCTTAGTCAAGCCCAGCTTCCACTCGCCAACTCATCCTGTGCCTTGCACGGGGACTACAGACTTCCATTCTGTACTACACACTTTAAGCTCCCATCTCTCAACATACAGGAAATAAGCAGAGACTCTTGGGATGCTCTATGTCTGCTAAAGACCCATCTTCCCACACTCATTTTGCAAATTAGTGTTCCAAAAGCGGAACTCACAGCATTGCTGAACACTATTGCCCTTAGAAGCCTTTTCAAAAGTTAACTTCCTGTTGTTAGGAGCACAGTCAACAGGGATTCTTTTACTCTTGTCTCTGGCCGCGTTCACACCTGGATGGCAACTGAGCAGGTGTGAACAAGTTCCAAAAGCCCAGTAATTTATGATCTTGCTTCTTAAGAAAAAAAGTTCACAGACCAGGCCTACAGAGATCTAAAAGAAACCCTCCTCTAGTTGCTGTTTTGGGGACCAAGAGTGGAACTGTGTCTTGGAGGGAGGGGAAAGCGGTGCTCTTGGGAAGCGCTTTTAGGCCATAGGTCTGAATGTTTTTTACAGTAAGGATGGTAAGATTAGGGATGATGGGCTCAAAAGAACCAGTAAATAGATTCAGGTTGTCAGAGACCACAAGCACCAGGATGGTCCCACGCAACTCGATGCCTCTGCTGATTCAACAGGACAGAAACTCCTGGTGGGCAGTGTGGAAGCAGTTTCTCAGGAGGGGAGAGAAGCACAGTCCACACAGGGACTCAGAGACAAGTCCATACAATGGTGTGTAAAACTCACACAACCCAGGCTCTTCTTGCTGTTCTGACCTTGGCAAACAGCAAACCATCAGTCACACCGGCTTTCTTGCTATCTTAGTTTGAGATTTTATTGCTATGAAAGACACAATGACCATAGAACTCTTTTTAACAAAACATGTAATTGAACGGGCTTGCTTACAGTTTCAGAGGTTCAGTCAAATATCGTCACAGCAGGGAGCCTGGCGGTGTGCAGGCAGGCATAGTGCCGGAGCTAGAACCACTACATCTTGCACGCAACTGACACACTGGGCAGCATCCTGAGTATATGAAACCTTAAAGCCCACCCCCTCAGTGACACACTTCCAACAGAAGATACGGCCCAGATTATAGGTGTGCCCTCCAGCCTCAAGGTCCGGGCACTTACTCCCGGCCATGAGGCATCCACTAAGATGTCTGTCTCCAAAGAAACCAACAGAACTCATTCTCTCACCATTTTGGTCAGATATGATTTTCCAAAAAAAAAAAAAAACCACAAAATTCCAGCAATCACCATCCTGGTCCTCACCTACTCTCCCCTCTTATTTTCGACTTGATTTGTCACCAATATATTACTTCTAATATAATTTTTCTCTTCTCCTTGCCTTGCTATAAAACAGCAGGCGATGTAAAAAAAAAATTCCTCTGAGCGAATGCCCAGGGTCAAAAAAACTCAAATATGGTCTATTAAAGATGCATGAGCATGCCATTCAGAATCATGAGATGGGAGGGGAGGATTATAAGATACCCAACACATGGCCTGACTCTTCATTTTCTTTATATAAAAGTGTCAGTCCCATTTCTTATTCCCAAAACAACTAGAATATATAAATCGGCACAACAACTGCATTTTACAATCAAATCAAGTTTCTGTGGATGGCTACCTAATCTGAATCCCGTCCCATCTCGTCTCGTCTCACCAGCCATGAGGAATCCACAAGCTTTGCTCATCAAGCATGTACAGCTCGTTCCCATCAAGGAAACTGTCACACTGGTTAGAACCGATATCCAGAGCTGCTTTTCAACATTCACGTCTGCCACGGCCTCAAAAATTCGGACATCCTGATACCTTCCGTGATTTTCTCCCCAACATCTAAAATCCTGCCATGTGGTACTTGTACACGCTCATCTTAATTGTGTTCACCTGGCTCACCAGAACGTGGTCAGTGCCTAGAACACGAGGCGGAGACGGGGTGAGATAGATGAATGGGGCAAGGAGAATGAGGTGAACTGGGACTATTCCCATTACGTCAGGAAACCAACCCTACAACTCAGCTGCAGCGAGCCACTGTTGAGAGCAGAGCATGCCACCGTAACAAACGACCGACGCGTACACATCTTCGTGGGATTTTAACCAGACAACACGTCACTTAGCAAAAGCTACACTTGAAATGCAGCTCCCGAGCACGCAACATAAATCATAAAAGCCTTATCTTCGAGTAACAAATAATCAGGAGTACGAGGGCTTCCCCCCAGAGAAGAAGACTCCGTCTGCACTTAGGGTGACCCACCACCCCAACTCAGCCCTGCAAACCCTGAATCTGAGCAGGGGAGGAATGGGCCCTGCAGAGCACGCTCGCTCTTGTCTACCACCAGCATTGCGCCAGGTGAACCAATTTTGGAGTCCGTGACTAAACAAAGCACAGGGGCACCTGCTCCCAAGACAGCGCAAAAGGGTCGGCCAGGGATCCTCGTACCTGCTGCAGGGAGGCGCAGCCCTGACACCGCGCGAGGTCGGCTGGCCCGGGAGCCGCTGGGTGCGTCTCGCCGGGCATCATGGTGCTGCGGTCCGGCCTGCAGGGCGCGCGCTCAGGGGCCCGCTGCCTCGGCCCTGCCCCGCCGCCCCGGCCACCTCCAGCCTGGCCGCTTCCCGCCGGGCGCGGGCAGGTCCATGCGTGCTCCGAGGTCCCCGTGGAGGCGGCTTGAGGCGCAGAGCAGCGTTGCAGCCCAGTGCACTGGGGAACGGCGCAGCCCGGAGGGCCCAAGCGCGACGACAGCACACCAGGTCCCCGCCCCACCCGGCCACGCCCCTTTTCTGGGCTGCCCGCGGCGCCGCCTGAACGGAAAGTCGGAGCGGGGCGGCGCCAAGGACAAAGCCCTAGGGCGTGTCCTGCGAGAGCCGAGCAAGAGCTACGCCCTGCATCTGAGATTGGTCGGTCCACTCCTGCCCGCCTGCCGTATTACAGGCCCTGGGTAGACACCTAAGTGCCTTCCGCCTCTAAGGGGCGGGTCCCGTGATGCCATTAGGTCGCAGCCTTCCGAAGGAGGACCCTAGGCTTGGGCAGGGCCGTGCAATCCTGCTGCCCCGCTAGCCTCCGGGGGGGGGGGGGGGGGACGGACTACAATTCCCGGAGTGCCTCGCGGCAGGCGGGGACCGAGCGCCCGCTAAGCTCACCTCCCCCGCCCCGTGCACCTTGGAGAAGAGACCTACATCCGATCTGTGGGTCGTGTCTGCACACAGCCAGCCCCCGCATCCTCTCTGAGCCGCTTCCCAGACACCATCATGCTTATGCTGGAGAGGGAAAGGGAGAAATTCTCATTCCGTTGTAAAAGGCGCCTTGCCTTCAGAGTTTGAACTCTCCCTGACCTCCTTACATTGTATCCACCGCTCTCAGAAACTTTCTTTGTTGCCAGAAGTATCTATCTACTCGGAAGAGTGGACACTCCTCATCTTCTGGTTACAAAGTTCCAATTTCTGAGACTTTTTAACCATAATGTTGCATTATAAAGTGGGCACCCAGATTCTGCGGTCCTGTCCTAACTCCCCAGACGGAAAGTGCAATTGATAACACTCAAACCCCTCACACCCTATCCCTTTTTAAAGTCACCTTCTTTGACATCGAAGGACCAGATAGATACCCAGAGACGACTGTACGTCTTGTCATTGCTGTTTACACCTAAGCAAGACAGGCCCATGATCTGACACGCCATACAAAGTCTGTACAGAAAGTCCGGTCTCCTCAGAGACTGCTGAATAGAGAATGCCTAAGAGGAACACAGATTTTTTAAGATCAGAGCCAATCCCTGATAACAAGCTAGGCTTGGCCACCCATCCACCACACGCAAACGAAAGAAGACAATTAATAGTGAGAAGCAGAAAAAGATGTACCCAACATGGTTACATTAGAAAGAAAAAGAAATCCAGTAACTACCCCACAGGCAGTCATTATCCAAGGTCCGCAGAAGGACTGTGGTATGGGTTTAGGTTTAAGTAGCAAGCAGGAGACAGGCATACCTAAGCAGCCCTGGTCTGGGCGTGGTTCTGCCCATTATACCAGCATTGTATTGACTCCAGCATCTGCTGCAAGATGATCTGACAAACTGTCAAAACTGTGAGGAAATCTTTGTCTAGATGCAGATTCCCATCTGGTTGGACCTCAGCTTTAGCTATTTTTTTTTCTTCCATCACAGGATTCCTGTGGATGGCTTCGGTCGTCTGGCAATGGGGATGAGGGTGGGGACCCTGGTGCCTCTCAAGAATATTCTCTTACTGGGCAGTTAGTGCAAGGGGATGAGTAGGTGCAGGAGGGAGTCGTGTGCCCTGAGAAGCACACATGTCATCTGTCAGAGATGAGAAAGATGGACTTGGACCATTCTCACTTCTGACCCATACAGATATATCTTCACAATAATTTCATTTCCCAACTGGATGGGCTTGTGTTTTATTTATTTTATTGCAAATTGCCTTAGCCATGAAGACATCAGCATGCTCTCACTCTACTGCATTCTGGCCAAAGAGCACACCATTACAGGGTCCTGAGAAAGAAACTCAGCACTGCTTTCCTGCCACAGCACATTTCCTGTGCTTGCCTCTCCTGAAACGCCCTGCCGTCGACCTAAGCATGTGGAAGTCTCTCTGGCCTTCCAGGCTCCCCATTTCTTTCTTTAGCCTGAAGTTAACACTCGTTTCCCTCTTTGCTTCTTATTGCTTCTTAGTTTCAAGAATTTTTTCTTTCTTTCTTTCTCTCTTTCTTTTTTGAGACAGGGTTTCTCTGTGTATATTTGGCTGTCCTGGAACTTACTCTATAGATCATGCTGGCCTTGAAGTCACAGAAATCCTCTTGCCTCTGCCTTCCTGAGTCCTGGGATTAAAAGTCTGCACCACCATCACCTGGCTCAACTGATTTTTCAAATACCACATTTTTAATTGTGCGGTGATTTTTTTTTAACCACAGGATTTACTATGCAGAAACTAAGAATTTATCATTCACTGATAGCCCTATTCATCTTGGGAGACAGATAAATACATCTTGCTATGTTTCTGCCCCTTCCAGATGCACTGTTGTTTAGTTCCCTCTGTGTGCTATTAAGAGAACAGGAATTTACACCACTAGGTGAGTGTCTAGAGGTAGAAACTTGGGGAGCAGTAGGATTACAGTGGAGCCCCTTGATGGGATACAGTAGCTTTGGAAAAAGAGAGGAATACAGGAGGAGAGACACAGATGCATTCCCTGTTTCCTGCCTTGTAGGGCCTCGCCTCAGCCTCCAGGCTTCCCCAGGCCTGAGACCACTGCCAGGTGTTCTCCCTTAGCCTTAGGCTGCTGCAGCAGAGAAACCAAACCAGTCCCTTAAATCACTCAGCATGTGGCCTGTTGTTAGTAACCACAAACAGACTCAGACAATGAATGTGGGGAGGGGATTTCTGGTTGCAAGTACCTGGCAACATAGGAGTGGCTTAGGGTTTGAGTGATAAATTGAGACTGGAAGAAATTTAGAGGAAAAGACATCTTGTAAATTAAGGCAACCTTCCTAATGCAGCAAGCTTTTAATACAGTTCCTCATGTTGAGGTGATGCCCAACCATCAATTTATTTTCATTGCTACTGCATAACTGTAATCTTGTAACTATTATAAATCATAATGTAAGTATCTGATATGTAGGACAGACCATATGCTACCCCTATGAAAGGGTCTTTTGCCTCCACCCACCCACCAAAGGGGTTGTGACCCTCAGGTTGAGAACTGTTTTTCTAAGTGATCTTCAAGAACGCTCTTGGTGAGGCCTTGAAAGATGAGAGTAAGGAACCGTTCCCAGGTGGAAAGGAGGGTCTGGTGGAAGTGGGACAAAAGGTCATCCTTGCCCTTGTTACAAAGCCACCATTGTTGCAACATCACCATTGTTACAAACTTCCCCAGTAACTTAGTAACAGGACCAATGTCCCCAGGCTCTTAGAAGACTGAACTGGAAAGCAGTGCCTAGGGGATTTCAAAACAAAGCATTTAAGTTATGCCAGGGGTCTAAGTGAGATTGTTGATTGCCAGGGATCGAGTGGAAAGGTTACAAGTGGAGGGAATCCAGGAAGAATCAGAGACTAGTAACCACAGTACCAGGACGTGATCAGGCTGAGGAGCAAGCCTGGTGCATTCTCGGCCTCACTACCCAGGGCATCTTGGGTTCATTTTCTGCATTCAGCAGCAAAACACCCCACAGCAACTGCAACCAGTGTGCATACTTCAGTGTTTGGAGTGAGAGACCTGGAGAAGTGCCTAAGACTAGATATGGCCACCAGAGTAGAGCCCTGAGATGGCCATTTGTGGCTTTGGAAGGAGAGTGACATTTGCTTCCTGCCATATGATACCACACATTGATATTCTTGAGGCTTTACAAGAGGGCCTTCACCTGGGCTTAGATTTACAGACCCATAAACAGAATAAATCTCTTTTTAAATCTTACCCAGCCATTGAAATATGTCATTAGTATAAAAAAAACAGCCTAAGACCTATTTCAACATCCTTACAGAAAGACAAAATAGCACTTTACAAAGCACAGCTTCTAAACTGCAATCATGGCATGAGTTCCAATACTCAGTGTGGTAGTTTGAATGGATTAGGCCCCCATAAGCTCATAGAGAGTGGCACTATTAAGAGGTATGCCCCCCCCAAAAAAGAGGTATGCCCTTGTTGGAGGGAGTGTGGTCTTGTTGGAGGAGGCTGGATTCAGACCTTGAGGCTGGAGGGCACACCCATGATCCTGGTGCCTCTTCACAGCAATAGTAAACCCTAACTAAACTAAGACACTCCACATCCAAATAAAAAGCAAGATGCAGCATGCATCTGGAAGGAAGAGACTAAAAGATTCCTTGGCATGCTGGCAGCTAATCTAGTGGGGCACAGACACTTCAGGTCCCATGGGAGATGCAAAAAATGAAGCTGGAGAGAACTGGAGGAGTCGACCTAAATCCTGCCCATCACACCTGTGCACACTTGCTTACGTACGGGCCCCACACAGTTTCATAGAAACATGGATGCATGTGTACATGCATGTGCATGGATGCATATGCAAACACACCCCCACAGACAGACAGATGCGGGGGGGGGCAGCAAAGAGAAGAGAGCTGTCAGGCTTTCAAGAACTCTTTCTCTGTTGGAATGTCCTCAGCCCTGGTGGGGCACCTGAATTCCAGCCTTGACTCCAGGAGATTCCCTGTCCTGTCAAGTCCCACCAGCCATTATGAGAATGCACCCAAAGGCCTGCATTCTCACCTCACCCCTTCTCTACCTTCACACACACACATAGCATCTAGGAAGCAAGGCTTTGGAAGCTGGTATGATCAGCAGGCAGTTGCCTGCCTAACTGAGTGACAGGCCTCAGCTGGCGTGCCTGACAGATTAGGCTGAGAAATGTAGGAAAATGCCCCACGAGAAGCTACTTGTTATTTGAAGTCATTGTATTTTGCTTTATGAGAAGATATATTTTGGGTTGAGAGAGGTCAGTCATCAAAGGGCTTTCTGCTCAATGCACAGGCAGGAAGGGAGGTTCCTAGAGTCCACATTTAAATGACAAACACGCAAAGAAAGCAGGCATGTTTCTAACCTCAGTGCTGGGGAAGCAGAGGCAGCAGGTCACCGAGGCTTTCTAGTCAGGTAGAGTAGCATATTTGTTGACCTGCAGGCCAGTGAGAGGCTCTGCCTCCCAAACAAGGTGGATGGCACCTGAAGAATGTCCGAGACTGGAGAATGCCCTCGGCTTCCACACGCATGCTCATGCAGGTGTGTTTTCACCCCGAAACAAACACACAAGGAAAAGAGGGTCTTCCATTTGACCAACTACCCAAAAGTGGGCTGAATTTTGCTATGAATTTTAAATTCCCCCAACCACCCCCTAAGAACCTGCAGCTCCTTCATGTCTTCTGGTAGTGTGAATTTCTCATTCTGGGAGGTAATGTTAGTATCTGACCACCAGGTGGCCATCTTTCCCTGCGAGTGTTTTAAATAGAGCCCTTTCCAATAGTCTTTAGGAGCTCCTTAATGGAGGTGGCCCTTAGGACCTCCTACAGAAGCAGGGTCTCTAGAAGTGACCTAGTTCTACACCTGTAAGACAACTCTACTTGGTCCTAAAGGTCGTTCTCCCGTTTCTGGAATACACCTGTCTTGGTAGTGGGCAGCAGGTGTCTCCAGGGAAAAGTGGTCATGACCCTCAGCTCCACCCTTCAGAATGGGTCGAGTCTGAGGACACACACAGTTCTGCGGACAATTCCTGTGCTCACTCAAAGACCAGCAAGGCCTCCTCTGTTTTAAATCAGTCTTGGCTTAGACAGAATGCAAAACTGACAGACAGGAAGGCAGAAATGAGACAGGCTCCCACGCCGCTGTGCTCCGACCCAGGTAGGACCTCTGTGTTGACTTGTGCTTACGTGGTGATTATAATAACCTTTCACATGGGAGGAAGGCAGGCCTAGAGGACACAAAGGTTAACATGGAAGCTCTCTAGATGAGGATATGAAAGGGATGTGCCTGTGCTTGTGGGAACCAGGTGCACACATGGAATGAGCTACATTTTCACAACATTGGGACAATGGGGGCAGGGTTCTGTGTGCTACAATAGACCACAGAGTGGCATAGATGCAAAAGAACACCAAGAGGTAGGAAATGGGGCCAGCACATGTTCTGTATCAGTCAGGGCCAAGGTGGGGTTTGCAGTTCTTCGGAGGGAAGCTGCAAGTTAAACTGCTCCTATATGCAGTATGGCCAGAACCACAGACGTCCAGAGCTCTGACCTTCTCCTTTGACCATGATGCTATCAGCTTACTAAAACTTGTTTGTGTTTGTCCCGGACACCAAGGCAGCTTCCAAGACCCTTGCATCTTTTATTTGGTTCTCCTGGCTACACATTAGTAGAATGATCTTTCTTTGCTGGTTGTGACTTTCTACTAGTGGGGGAAAGGTGATTCTCGGACTCTGAACTGCAAGTTAAGCTGATCTCTCAATCCCAAAGCTTTCCTTATATTGTCTGCTTCGTGATGCTGGGACACGGGATGTGTGCCATGCAGCTACATACCACAAAGTGACTGAGTTCCCACCTCCTGCTCCAGTGTGCTCATCTCAGTGTCTGAATCCTCACTCCTGCACAATGGTTCCCTACACAGCAACATCTGTATCCCTTATGCAGTATCTCTTTCACAGCCAGCTCCATCCTATTGCCTTTTTGTGGCATGATATTGATTCCCAGTTCCATTGACTCATCCCTCCCAGTGCAGAGACCATGACAACAGCACCACAAGTCCAAGCCTCTGTCCCCGAGAGCCCTGCCCAGCTGTGACACCTATGAACCCCAACAACATCCAGCATAGCACAGTAACGCTAAGGAAGCTGTAGTGGTATGTATACCTTGGTTGCCACCAAGAACTCTTTAATTGAACTTAAAACTTTCTCTACAAAAGGCAATCTTTTGTACTGGAAATCTACCCAGGGTTAGTGAACTCACAGATTTTGGAGGGGAATTTACAACTGCCATGTTATTAAGCAACAATAATCCCTAACAGCAATCTAAACTTGTATCCTCATACCCACAGTTAAGTAGAATCTTCACCCCCTCATCCAGGACACTTCTCTTTGGAACAGATAGAGACCTGAAAATCACAATCAATCAAAAGGCAGAGCTGCAGAGCCCAGTCCTAACTGCTGCATCTACAGAACAACCCTCTCACCTAAAGCTCACTGCAGAAGAGGGAGCGGAAAGATCGAAAGGGCCAGAGGAAGAGGGAGTTTGCTGTGAGGTTGTCAGAGAAGCTATGCCCATGAGGTCTTAACAATATGGCTGCCTAAACATGACCTGAGTAAAAACGACACTCATGCATATATCAATGTGGGCCAGAAAAACTCACGAGCCCTCCACCCTACACAAAGGACTACAGGCAGCTAAGGAATGCTGAGAGTGAGAGAATACAGTTATCCAATACCAAACGCTGCCCTGGAAGCAAACCTACAAGTAATATTATACAGACTGAGCAGGTTACATTTAGAAACACACACACAAATACAAGCACACATACATGCACATGCACACACACACACACGTAACAACAATTAATGGTAAAAGAGGCCATGAACTTGAAAGAGAGGGAGGAGGGGTATACAGTAACGTTTGAACAGAGGAAAGGGAGTGTGGAGATTATGTAACTATATTACAATTTCAAAAAATAAAAAAGTATTTTTAAAATGTCAAAGCCCAATCCTGAGAGATCCTCCTTCAAAGTGCTGGGTGCTGACCTTCTTCCTTCAAGAGTACCTGCAATGACCCCGTGTGAGACATCTTTATGGCCCTGTCTTGCTTTATCTTTGGTCAATCATGGGGTGCTTTGGGGCCCCTGGCTGACCCTGACGGAGGCTGTGCAGGTGAAAACCCACGTGGTAAAGCTGCAGGGTCTTCAGAGTCTCACAGCCCTTGTGGGGCCATGAGAGGAAGGGAACTATGGCCTTGAAGTAGGTTGAAACACGTAGCTGAAAGAGCCCTGCATGATAGACATTGTCTCCACTGGTTTGGCTTCTCCTTGTCCAATACTGGAGGAATACGCTGGATCCCACTGGAGTAAAGACAAGCCTTCTTGCCCTACCCCCATCCCAGCTAGACCCTCAAGTAGCAGATTGGAAGTCCCAGGCTGGGAGAAATTTAAACTGGAAGATAAAAGAGACAAGGGACTTGATAAGAGACAGGCCTGGCCAGCAACCTGAAAAGGACTTTGTGTTTTCTCAAAGGAGCTGTAAAGGCCAAGGTCCACCCTGAGATGGCAGCAAAAAGAGATCCTATCCCATGGGGGCGATTTTACATCCTGCTATGGAGATTTGCACTGGTATGGATCTTGGTTTATTGGTACAAATTTAAGGTCAATTTTGTTATATGTGTATTTCTGCTCTTGATTAAGGTATTGTGTTTGTGTAGCTCATTTAAAATGTAATGTATAATTAAGAAATATAGGTTAATAGATAATCATATAATAGTCAAGCTTGCCAGATTCTTGCACGGTCTCTTTGATAGCCAAGTTCGCTTCTCCCACCTCAAAATACCCATGCCACCAGCATTTCTCTGGTGCCTTCTGGCACCTGGATGGTTGTGCAACTAATTGTGAGATGAGGTGAAATGAAATCAGAGACGCTGCCCTCTGAATCCACCAGAGATCGTTCAGGACTCTTCCAGTCCTATGCAAGCCTTGTGGGTGTGGATGCTGTTATGTTAAATGGCATGCACAGGAAGTGGCCTTGCCAGGTCCTTTTTCTATGATCATACCAGTGTTCCTCGTATGCACAATGTCATCATCCCCAAAGCTGGAGTCACAGACTGTCCACCACCACTCTCAAACATACTGAAATTGATCCTTAACCCTTGTGTTCAATTCCACCTCTCTTCATACAAGACCAAGGATATTGCTGGCTGATTGATTTCTTGCATTAGCCAAGACATGTCTAGGTCTTGCCTCTCTCGTCTGCCTGCCTGCTTACCTAGGTCATCTGTGTTCCCTGTGAAGGAGCCGTCATATACATTGCTCCTTCCATATACCATATATGGTTGTAGGACAAAACCTCACCAGAGCCTTAAGACAACCGCAAGCTGCCTCTGGGAATATTCCAAGGAAACAAAGAGCTACTCCCACAGGGAGGCCCCCTGTTTGTGATCCCTGGGTCTCATCACGGAAAGGGAACATCTTTGCTGACTGAATCAGAACATCTCTAAGCTGACCTTACTGTGAGACAGATCCCACAACACCACTCTGTGGTCACTGACACAGGGGCTGACGGATTCCATTCAGTGTCCCCCACACAACAGCCCTCTGATGTCTTTGGTCCCATCTGAGGAAACATCAGTCTACATTTGTGAGCCTAGATGTAGGGTTGCTTCTCATGGGAGTCTTCTAGAAGAATGTGGAAGAATATCGGCATTTGCAAGCTATAAGTTCTCACTCTCCATTAGGGTAGCTAAAGCATGATTAATAAAAACTCAGGGTCAGAAATAGGGGTTCAACCCGAAGATCCGAAAAGCAAAGCAGCCAGCCACTGACTTTTACCTCAACCTCAGTCTGAAAATGGTGATCCTGCCCCCAGGAATCTTAGAATGAGATTGTCTGAGAGCTGTCTCCCCCTTGTATTAAATTCATATATAGGGCTGGGATTAAAGGCGTGTTACCACTGGTATTAAAGGCATGTACCACCTGATTTCTATGGCAACTAGGGTGACTACTAGGATTAAAGGTGTGTGTTACCATAACCTGGTCGGTAAGGCTGAGCAGTGGGACTGTTTTACTCTCAGATCTTCAGGCAGGCTTTATTTATTAAAATACATTTGAAATGCCGCTACAGGTATCCTAGACTTGACATGCCTCTACATGTAACTACATCCCTGTTTGTTTCAGCCAGCCCCCGATACTGAGACCTCTCACACAACTCTCTTCCTACATGGACAATCATGTCCAGCTTCTCGGGGCAGCAGCTTAAGAAGAGTAACAGCCTGTGCAGCTCTGACCTTGTCTCAAAACAAGCCGTGTCAACCCCTGTTTCAACACTCGCACGTGCCATGCACATCAAAATAAAAGTCTTTTTAAATGTAAATCCACAATGTCTTCCATGGATTAAGAAAGGAAACCCTAAAATTTGAAAAACATCAGTGACTCTTTTCATGCCTGCCTGTCTTCTCCTTCCTAGTACAAGTGTGTCCCCTCTTTACTCCCCGCCATGTGTCCTGCTTGTGAAGACCCTCACCGTGGTCTTCATTCCCTCTGGCTCCTTTGTGTAAATGAAGGCAAAGTTTTTCTCTTTTGTCATGACTACCTGATCCCAAATAAACACACAGAAGCTTATGTTAATTACAAAATGCTTGGCCGATTGCTCAGGCTTATTACTAACTAGCTCTTACATTTAAATTAACCCATTTCCACTAATCTATGTATTGCCACATCACTCATGGCTTTATCTGTCCTCTAGCATCTTACTTCTTGGGTAGGTCACTGGGGTCTCTATCTGACTCTGCCCTTCTCTATTTTTTTCAGTCTGGCTTTCTCTAGCCTTATTATACCTTGCTATAGGACAAATCTGCTTTATTATGAACCAATCAGCGGAATACATATTCACAGCATACGTAAGGATTATCCCACAGCACCTTTTCCTTCCCCTGACCTCTGACCTCACCTCATACATGTCCCTGTTCCAAGGCTATGCTGTCAGAGAACTTCCTGGCATGCTGGCATGCAGCGCATCCCATCCCTTCTCTGGTTCTCAGCTGCCATTCCCAGTAGACGGTGCCTATGCATTTTCTCACAGTCTTTTTTCCCAGGAGTGGGGGCTTCCATGAGGATAATCCATGTCTTTCTTTATTGCCGTATCCCAGGGGCTGACATCATTCCTCACACATGACAATCATTCAAAAAACAGTTGTTGAAAGAAGCATGATTTAAGGAATTAATGGAAGCTGTCCAGCTGGTATCTGAAGAAAATCACAACTCGGGGAGAAGGGGAATGGAAAAGCTAAGCAATGCTGTGCCTTGATACTGACCCAGAGGGCTGGAAAACTGAGGACCGCAGAAAAGTGCACATGTGAGCATCTAGAAAACGTTTACTGATAACCCCAAAACTTGGGGGAAAATCAAGATGTCCTTTAGAAGGTGAATTAACAAACGAGCATCCCAACAATAGAATATTACTGAACACTAAGGAGAGATGAGCAGCCAATCATTTAAGTGTATGGGAGAGTGGGCTTTAAATTGATTCATCAATGAAAGATGCCCATGCAACAAGGCTGCCTGCTCTGTGAGTCATGGTAGGTGGGAAAGGTGGAACTGTGGAGTTACTGAGGAGGCCCCAGGGCTCTAGGGAAGAAACAGTAAATAGGAGAGCAGAGGGGAGTTTCACAGCAAGGCAGATGTCCTTGCGACTCCGTGATGTACACAGATACAGCTTTACAAACCCATAGAACGTCCAACTCAAGAATGAAGCCTAATGTGGACAGCAAACCTCCACCAAACAAGCATGACTCAGCACTGGTGGGAGTCGGCAGTACTGGAGAGCTGCACACGGCAGAGACAGGAATGCATGGGGAAAAGCCTCTCTGTACTGTCTACTTGCTTTTTAAAAATAAACATAAACCCTTTGAAAAGTCAAGTCTGCTGGAAAAACAAACAAGAACAAAGTGTTGGAGCAACAGCAGCCTCTGAGTCTGGGGCATTTTGGTGTGCTGAAGTCAAAGCAGTTGGCAAGGGTCTCGAGAGAGCAAGGGGCCAAGGCTACGTGCATGGAATAACTGAGGTGAGAAGCAGGCACAGGTCAGGTTGGACAGGCATTCACAAACTGAGGTAGAGAAGTTTCATAAAATTCAGTTTAGGAATGCAATAGTATCGATATGGGAGCAATGATTAACAGGGTTGTCCTAGGGGGTTGATAGGGAGACAAGAGTAGAGAAGGCAGAGAGGCTATCCCATGGCCATAATGCTGACATCAGGGGATACTTGACTGCACTCCACACAGGGGAACAAGAAGGAAGAGGACTCAGTGTGAAGAGATACCATTAAGGCTGGCAAGAGTGGTGAGCTTAGGGAAAGGAAGGGATTGTGTCCCCTCCTGGGAGTCTAGCTTGAACCATGTGAAGGGAAGGGTGGGGGTATCACTTCCTGGGTAGACTGTTGACTTGTCAGTTTGCTCTTGAAGAGATGACAGGCCCAATCAAGTAGACACATAATAGCTACTTGGCATTCCTAGTTTGACCGATATTTTAACATTTATTTATTCATCTGAGCGTATTTGTCTATGTGTGTGTGAGGGGAGGGTGGTGTGCACATGTCATGGTGCATTTATGGGGATCAGAAGACAGACTGCAGGAGTTGATTCTCTTCCTCCTGTATGTGGGTGTGGCGATAGTTTGTGTTTTAACAAATAAAGCTTACCTGAAGATCAGAGTTCAGAGCTAAGCCACTAGAGGCTGGCGGTGGTGGCACACACCTTTAATCCCAGCACTTGGGAAACAAAGGAAGATGGATATTTGTTAGTTCAGGGCCACCCTGGGCTACACAAGATTGAATCTGTCTAAAAAGATAAACAGAGTTCACACAAAGGTGATTCCAGCACTTGGGATCCCAGACCTTTAATCCCAGCATTAGGGAGGTGGAGACAGGAGTGATATGGCTGGGTGAAGAGAGGAATATAAGGTGAAAGGAGACAGGGGAAGTGCAATCTGAGGTCTGGTGGAGACAGCTGCAGTCTGAGGTTTGGGGGAGACAGCTGCAGTCTGAGGTTTGGTGGAGACAGTTGCAATCTGAGGTTTGGGGGAGACAGATAGAGTCTGGAGATGCAGTCTGAAGACAGGGTCACCCCTTTAGTCTGAGCATTGGTAGAGGTAAAAGAACTCTCTCTTGGCTGGACTCTCTGCTTCTCTGGTCTTCAGATTAACCTTTGTATCTGCCTCTGGGGTATTATCAGTGAGACCAACTAGAATTGGTGCTACATCTGTATACCAAGTAGAATTCGAGCTACCTGTGGGTCCTGAGGATTGAACTCAAATCATTAGACTTGGTGCCCAGCACCTCTGTGGAATATTCCTTTACATTGTATGAATATTTGCTTAGTGTTAGGGTTAGGGCTTAGGGTTAAGGTTAGGATGAGGGGCTCAGGTTAGGGTTAAGGTTAGGGTTGGAGGATTAGGGTTAAGAAGAAGAAAATGCTAGTTATCTTGAATGGATCATGACCCAACTAGTACATAAAATTAGCACACTGTTCTATATACATACGCATCATTTCTATTATGTGTCAATTATTTGAACACAACCAGATGTAACTGGAATTTAGATACAAGTCATATTTTGATGATTAGACATTCACAGGACAAGACATGTCTTGCTGACTGTGTACCTAGCAGTTCACAGATGAGCCGTGAAGCTCCCAGTAGCAGTGGAACTTAGAGTTTCTTGCTCTGGACAAAAAGAGGGTCTTGACACAGGCAGGATGTGGTATCTCTATTTCTGCCTTCAGCCTTCCTGAGTCCTGGAGGGCAGTCTCTGCTCCTTCTCTGTGATCTGCCCTGATCTACTGTTCTTCCAGAGTACTGGCTTGCAGCCAGTTTCTGTGGAAACTGTATTTAAATTTTTTTCTACTCAGAACAGTTAGTGTCTTTTAAAACATGCTGAATTGACATATAATACTTGTATATTTTTATGGATTATGTGTGTGTGTGTATGTGGCAGAAGGATTAAAACTGGGCAGTAGATACATCTGCCACCTCACCAGCTGTCATGACACATGGTGAAAATGCTATCAACTCCAGATGTATCCAAATACACCTATAGGCACAATTTTCTGTCCCACCAGTCAGTCCCATCAGCCAGCTCCCAAATAACCACAGCTAGACTTATTAATTATAAATGCTTAGCTGATAGCTTAGTCTTATTACTAACTAGCTCCTACAACTTTCTTATCTACACTCTATCACATGGCTCCGCACTGTTTTTTACCACTGCATGTTCTCCTTCCTTCTCTGCGTCTCCCATTGACTCCACCCTTCTTCATCCCAGGGCTCTCTCCCTATCTACACATCCTGCTGATTGTCTTCCTGCCTAGCTATTGATCATTTAGTTCTTTATTAAACCAATGAGAGCAACGCATCTTCATAGATTGTTCCACAATGTTCTCCGCAATTTGAGTGAGTGTGGAAGGTACCATGTGCCCTTTAAGGCTCTCCCACCAGGCAAGAGTGGCGGTTGCTCAGCTGTCTGGTTAGGTGTGGGAGGCAGAGTGTACTATGTTTGGGTGTGCTTCTGTCACCCGTGGATGGACTAACTCAAAGATAATTGGCAAAAGAAGGCAATGGACTCTGCTTTCTGGGTCTGCCGCAAACATGTCATAATGGCGAGTGCTACAGAGACTTTGGTGAGCCCAGTAAAGACTCCACTCTTGGAAGGTTCTGTGCAATACTGTGGCAGTTTCAGCTCTGGGTGGTTGGGCAGTTTTATCTGACACTTGAGTGCAGGGACACTTGCCATCATGCTAACCTTTTCTGTTGTGCCTCGCCCCCGTAGCTGCATGCCATTACTGACATTCCTGCAGTGGACAAACAGGAAGTGAGCTTCTGAGTCAGCCAGTTCCTTCCAGGAAGAGTTCCAGGCAGAAGGGAAAGAGGGTTCACCTCTCCAGGAGCAGGGCTAAGCTGTGAACTTCTGTGGCCTTGTTTCACGGTCTCACACTCCCATCAGCACATACAAAGGCAATTTCCTGAGTGTGTTCCTGCCATAACCAGTTCCAGCAGTGATCTCACCATGGCCTGCCTCCCTCACATGATGTGGGATTCCCCTGTATGCTGTGAATATCATTGGTTAGTAAAGGAACTGCTTTGAGCCTAAAGCAGAGCAGGACAGGGAGGGCAGAGCTAGGCAGAAAAAACTGGACTGAATGCTGGGAGAAAGAAGGGCGGAGTCAAGAGACACCATGGATCCGTTGCCAGAGATAGATGTGCTGGAACTTTGCTGGTAGGCCACGACCTCATGGTGGTACACAGATTAATAGAAATGGGTTAAATTAAGATGTGAGAGTTAGTCAATAAGAAGCTAGAGCTAATGGGCCAAGCAGTGATTTAATTAATAAAGTTTCTGTGTGATTGTTTCAGTTCTGGGTGGCCAGGATGAAAAGCAGTTCCCAAAACACTCACATTCTGATAGCTCAGTCCCCCAGAAGAGTTCTCAGAGGCTCTGTCTGGTACCCAAGTAGAGAGCACCTCACTGCTCCTTCTGACCCCTCTACCGGCAGTCCCAAAGCCTGCCCTCAGCTGTGTCTGTTGACAATAGCTAGTGCACTGTGATCCTTGAATTTGTCCTGAGCATGGCCTGGTGTTCTTTCTCTAGGAGTTTCACCTGAGCATTGGTCCTGTTCTCCAAACCTGTCTCCTTCAGGGGACTGACAGTCAGTTTCCTTGTCAATCCCCCTTTTAGTTCTTTTCACATTCTTTTGGCTGCCCTGTCTTCCTTCTGCCAGCATCCCCTCCTTCTTGGCTCCTGGGTACCCACTCAGAGGGACTGTCTCACTTTGGTGCCACCTGGAAGAGCAGGCACACATGCATTCCTTAATGCATCTAGAATAACTCAGCTGTTCTTCAGTCCTAACATCTCTCTCCCTGCTATCAGAC
This sequence comes from Neodon shergylaensis, assembly GCA_025134845.1. Classification (NCBI taxonomy): domain Eukaryota; kingdom Metazoa; phylum Chordata; class Mammalia; order Rodentia; family Cricetidae; genus Neodon; species Neodon shergylaensis. The sequence goes on along the minus strand of JABTXL010006268.1, from coordinate 2,334,943 downwards.
AAAGTCTGCTGCCACATGAAAGGAGTCCTGCCCGCTCACTCCCTCTCTGGACCTTTAGTCCCTAACAGTGAGTAGGTCCCTCCATCCCCCAACCACCCATCCTGACATGAATGCTACCGACATGTGTTCTTCTGCAGAATCCCTTCATGGAGTGCTCTGTCTGTCTCTCATTCAACCAAGCCTTGCCTCCTCCAACTTCCTGCCTAAGCTCAATATTTCCTATGATTTATGCTGCATTAATCTGACTCAGAGTACTCACCCTGCCCTATTAACCAAGGTAGAGTTTAGAAAGCAACAGAGTCCTGTCCTCTATCTCCCACACTCCCCTCCCCCTGCTCTCCTAAGCTCTTCTACACTCTTTAATCTGTAGGTCATAAATCCCAAGCACTACATTTCACCACTGGGTCTACTCAAATGTATATTACACATCAATTCACAATGCAGAGCTTAATCCATAATCGTTTGACTGAAACACTTGGGACTAGTAGGCAGGGGCTATGTCTTAAGTGCAGCCCTTGAGGGTGGCGTGAAACACTTTATGCTGTAACATCGGCTAGTCATGCGTGTATTGTGCTGCATAAAACCTTCACTTGTGTTTCAGATTCTCTGCCCCAAACCAGGGGGTAAATATGTTGACTCACAGCTCTGGAATCCCACAGATCGCTGGGGTGTTTGTAAAGCCCTTGCTTTCCACGGGAAAACAGCAACGTTACCAGCACGGGGTCATGTTCTCTGCAAAGAAGGTTTAGCTCACAGATCTCAGATTTGACAAGAGCAAAAAAAAAAATCCAATCCACTTTAAACTTGACAAACATGATCTATCGTCCTTGAACCAAGTGGTAGTGATTTAGAAGGAGAAAGAAAAATCTTTCTGGCAGCCAGAGTTTATGTTTTCAGTTCCCCTATCTGAAGGTCTTCCCATGTTTCTTTTTCAGGGGAAATTTCCAATTCCCACTAGACCTGATGAAACCTTCATGTATTGTATGACTCCCTCACCTAAAAACCCCCACAGGGAAGTAAAAGTTCGTGTTAAGATCTGACTATTTCTGTTCAACTGTTACTCATTGCATAGCCATTGACTTCAGATCTGCCCATAGCCAGCTGCTGCCCTGGGGATGTGGAGCTGGAGGAGAAGCCTTTCCGTTTCTCGGTGAAACGGAGCCCGAAGAGCTGTGCTCCTATCTCCAGGAGCGATGCAGGCTGAGGAGATGCGATCTCTTCTCCCAGTGTGATGGGAGTGAGGAGAAATACGCATCTCCAGGAGCGATGCAGGCTGAGGAGATGAGCGCTCTTCTCCCAGTGTGATGGGAGTGAGGAGAAATACGCATCTCCAGGAGCGATGCAGGCTGAGGAGATGCGATCTCTTCTCCCAGTGTGATGGGAGTGAGGAGAAATATGCATCTCCAGGAGCGATGCAGGCCGAGGAGATGAGCGCTCTTCTCCAGGTATAACAGAATCTGAGGAGAAGCATTCCATCACCCAACAGGGATGAGCTAGAGGAGGCACAGTTCCACCTCCTGGTCACTACAGCCTGACTGACTGAGCCTAGATCAAGTGTGGTGGCTGCTGTGTGGTACGTGAGCAGAGAGGCACTGCAGGGTCGGTTGCCATCAAGGATTCAGGAAAGCCTCACGAGGGATGCGACATTTGGAGTCTGCCAGGAACCGTGCTATTGATATTAGGGATAGACATTCTCAAAGGAAGGGAACAGTTTTGGCAAAGGAACATGACTGGGTTCTGGCCTCGTAAAGACAGGTGAGAAGTAACACACGGCTAGAAGAGAGGTTGTCCATGGGGTGATGAGGAAATACTACCCAAAATGTGGATTCGGGGAGTCTATACATTCCAGGGAAGACATCAGAGTCTATAAATTCCAGGGAACACACCACATTTGTGTGTTCTAACAATTTGGATGTTCAAAGTCAAGAGCTCTAGGGATGGCTTCCTTTTCTTTTTCTTTGGCACACAAATAGCATTTGAAACCCAAAGCTGCCCACAAATTCCACAAATATATGTACACACACACACACACACACACACACACACACACACACACACACGTGCAGACTCAGCAAAGCATTACAGGAAAAAACCAGCAACCTTGTATTCACCGTCTAGAAATAGCAGGGGGCAGTATGCAACTATTTAGGACACAGTCCCCTACTGTGACTTTAGCCAGATACTTAATGTCTGGGACAGTCTTTATCAATTCTTTCAAAAAGCGGGGCAGCAAGTCCTCGCACTATGCTATGGTGCATATACGCAGTGGTCCTCGCAGACTGCAGGCAGGGATTCTGAGTAATGGGTGTGGAGCCATGGAGACACCGTGTTTGCAAGTCTGGGGCTCATCCACTTTTCTGCACTCATCTTTCCCAGGCTGAGATTCTGTGAGAAGCAGCTCAACACAGACAGCAAATGCACTCCTTGGTGCTCCAAGTTAAAAAGAAGTCATCTGGGTCTATTGGCTGGTGACTGTCATCCCAGGATCTGGAAGACTAAAGCAAGAGGGTTGCACAAAGTGTGACGCCAGCCTGGCCTACACAGTGTTTCGGGACAGCCACGGTGACATAGTGAGTGCTCGTCTCAAAAAAACAAAATAAGCTGGGCAGTGGTGGCACACGCCTTTAATCCCAGCACTCAGGAGGCAGATCTCTGTGAGTTCGAGGCCAGCCTGGTCTACGAGAGCTAGTTCCAGGACAGGAACCAAAAGCTACAGAGAAACCCTGTCTCGAAAAATCCAAAAAAAAAAAAAAAAAAAAAGCCGGGCGGTGGTGGCGCACGCCTTTAATCCCAGCACTCTGGAGGCAGAGGCAGGTGGATCTTTGTGAGTTCGAGGCCAGTCTGGTCTACAAGAACTAGTTCCAGGACAGGAACCAAAAGCTATAGAGAAACCCTGTCTCGAAAATCCAAAATAAATAAATAAATAAATAAAAATAAAAAATAAACAATAAAAACAAAGCAGTTAAGTATGCTATCTGTGAACTCCAACAAACCATTCGCCAGGGAATGTTGTCTCTCTGGCTAAGCACTAAGCACTGTCTCAGGTGGTGGCTGGATAACAGCTGCTGCCGCTATCCATGCTCATCCTCTATCCTTGTATGGCGGAGGAGACTTGGAAGATACGATCAGGCTGAAAGTCATGGGATAGAAGGTCTAGCCTTGCTTATTGGATCTGCAATGCAATCACAAGCGTTCACATAATAGGAACTGGGTCAGGTCGGTGCAGAAATCAAGAGGTGTGTAGACCAAAGCAGAGATGGGGTGAAACTTTTTGAAGATGGAGGGAGAGGGGACAGGCCAGGGAACGTAGGTGGTCAGTGCACCTGCTGAAGCCTGGCATGCCTTCTCCTCTAACTCTGCGTAGAAAGGACCAGTGATTTCTGGAATTCAGTCCTTGAAGCTGGCCCTCTAGGGACACAGAGTGAAGACATTTGTGCTGTGTTAAGCTACCAGGCTTGTGGCAATGTGACCGAGCAGCCGATGGAATCAGATACATTCATAATTTCCTTGTCTATGCAGTTCACATAGATATAGGATCTGCTCTCTACATTTTTTTTTTGCAAAGGTTAAGTGAGTTAATTCATATAAAGCATACAGATTTGAGTCTGGGTGCCACTTGCATGCCCGGTGCCCACAGAGATCAGAGGGAAGTGTTGCATCCCTGAAACTGGAGTGACAGAAGGCTGAAAGCCATTGTATGAGTCCTGAAACTCCAACCGGGTCCTCTGCGAGAGCAGCCAGTGTTCTTAGCCACCGAGCCATTCCTCCAGCCTTCTTTTCTCTTCACAAAAGTATCTTTAGAAAAGTATCTTTAACGTCATTATAGCTGCCATTCCTCCCTGTCTGAGGGCCCTAGAGGGTGAATTCCTAGAAGCTAAATGACAGTTATAGGGAAGAGGCGCTCGCTTTAGACAGCGATATGTGCTTGCCAGATATCTAAGTTCTTTCTTGAAAAGTTGAAAAAAAAAAACAAAGTATCTCTCGTGGAGACACAAAGAGCTCATGTAAATGACACATTCATCTCATGCAGGAGATGCTCAGTGGCCTGAGGCTGACTGTGAAGGGTGTATGTGGGTGGGAGTCCTCACTGAGGACCCTAGAGGAGGCTGATGATGATGCACACTCTGCCCGGCCCTCATCTGATCCTGTGCATAACCAGCCCAGCGTGGAGGTTATGGTTCATGTCCTTAGATGCTCACCAACAAATGTGCCACCATCTCGCTTCTGCTTTTAAAGAAATTTGCATGTGTTTATTGGCCGTGTATTCTAGGTCACTTTGCCTGTTCGTGTCCTCTGTCCACTTTCCTCCTGGGGAGCTCAGCCTTCTCCTCCTTCACTCTGTCATTATAATTCATCTTCTCTGCATGTTACAGATGTTCTAAATTTTCCACAGTCACTTTAGATCTATGCTTTTCTCCAATGCAGAAATTTACATCCAGTATAAATCTATCAAACCCACCGGTATTTTTATTTATGGTTTTAATTCTTGGATTATGTAGAAATACCCTTTCTTAACCCCAGCCCTGAAGGCTCATCTATACCTTTTTCCCCTATATTTGGAGACCGTGACTCTGTGCTTTGATTTGTATTACATGAAGATTCACTTTAGAATGAGTGACGATTAGAAAATAGCTCCCCCCCAGAGAACTGGCTGTTCTTCTCCATCCTGATCGCTGAAGAATAATTTGTCTTTCCCATCATCTTGTTCGTATATGAAGTCGTGAGGATCCTAGTCTTCCCAGACTCTCTGTTCTACCCCCCACGTCTGCCTGTTATCTTGGCTGAAGGCCACACAATGTAAATTACTGTTGATTTATATTATAGTTCTTTATCTGAAAAAGCGGGCCTCCTTTAAAAGTCTTTTATTTGCAAATAGATTATTTTTATGGAACAGGGTGCTGTTTAAAGGCAGTGAGTTGTCATTTGGAGGCTAAGTATTTTTCAACTAAAAAGATATCATTCTCAGTGAAATACGCTGTCATTTATATTTGCCTATTTCTTAGTCGTTTGTTTACATACACATTTAGCTTGATTCCCTGGAAGGCAGAGCCACCATTCTCTCTATCCCCACAGGGCTGATTTTCCTGTGTCCACAGAGCATGAGACCGTCCTAAACACAGGAGTCACCTGGATGCTGACTGGTAGTTCTGGGTGGTAGACAGCATACACATGCTCATGTTCATGATACAGCGAAGTCAGAAGCCTTAGGACATCATGGATCTTTGTGATTCGGTGTCACAGTCACTGAGCCAGATTTCCCCAGCTGGTTTCGGAGCACCTGAAGGAACACGCCATGAGGGTTGGATCCAGATGGGCTGGAGAGTGCCACACGTGCAGACCTAGCAGGCTTCCCTACCGCAGGTCCCATGGCTCTCTAAGAGTGGGGGACCACTAGTCAGTGGCACCTCTGAGGCTCATCGGGCAGCATCTTATGGAAGACCATGATCCTGTAGCAATACTATCCAGTTTGGGGAAAGGCACAATGTCCCTAACAATGAAACAACCTCAGCTATAATCGTGGGTACAGCAGCTGGAGCGGGGGTGGCTCCACCCCAGATGGCAGTGTCAGTGGCTTATCAGTGGCTTTTGTGCATTCACCAGGAAGGGGTGGAGGGCAAGGGTTAGCAGTGCAGATAAGGAGGCTCAAGCCGAGGATGCCGCCAGTCTCTCACTCTGGGATGGTCGGGGCTATTCAGGGATTTGCTTATACCGATTGTTTGCCTTTGCGTGGAAAGGTCCCCATGACTGTACTGCTCAGACCTGGCCACTTAATAGTCTACTGTCAGTTGGTTGAAGTTGGGGCTCTCTGCTCAGGGTCTCACACAGTAAAACCAGGGTGTCAGTCAGGCTTTCTTTCTAGGGAGCTCAGGGGGAAGACTCTGCTTCCAGGGCATCCAGGGGCCCACATAGTCTTGTCTTCAGAATTTCAGGGCCATGGATCCAGAGCATACCCACAGTCTTCTTCACCCCTGCCTGCCACAGCCAATCCCTCACGCTGAATCCCCTCAACCCTACTGTCTTTCTTAGGGAAGAGCTTCTCCATTTTTTGCTTCACCTACCTAGGTCAGGCTCAGCTGGAAGATACAGAGTGCCTAGCTAATGTTTGATTGAATACTTAAGGGGTAATTCATATGCACCAAGAGGGGTCATTTCAGAAGCTCCGCTCCATAGAGCTCGGCCTCCCGTTTTCACTTCCTGTCTGTGCAGTACACCAGTAAGCTTACCCTTGCTCAACCCTCCTAGCGCTGCGACCCTTTAATACAGTTCCTTATGGTGTAGTGACCCCAACCATACAATTGTTTTCATCACTAGGTCATAACTAATTTTGCTACTGTTACAGTTCATAGTGTTTTCTGATGGTCTTAGGCAATTCCTGTGCCCGAAGGGGTCACGACCCACAGGTTGAGAATCACTCCTCTAGACTTCCCTTTTGCTTTGATCTTGATAGGTGTGTCACCTGTGATCTGCAAGTGGACTGATAGGGTGCGCTGATGCCCCAGATCAGGGAGCAGGATGCTGACCATCTAAGAAGGCCTCCTCTGACCCTGCTAGGAGGGCTGCCTTGCTGCCTGCCCCCTTCTGCTCTAGGAACCAAATGAGTCTGCACACTGCAGATGGAATGGCTTGCAGGATCTGCTTTAAGCTTTGCTGTTCACAATTGATAGGACACTCTGTATACCCGGACAAGGGGACTTAAATAATAACCATAGTACCAAGAGACACTAATATAATTCATCTTTTGTTTGCCCTCATGAGGAAAGAAACCACCAGCCCCAGCTCCCCAGTTGAGACATTCTGATGTGGTTGTCACATTGTTGCTGTGTGCGGTTGATTTCCCAGGCCACCCTGATCTCATTCTCTGGATCTCTCATTCATTAAGAAATCACAAGTTTGCAAAAGTCCCTGGGTTTGAACAGTTGTTAGCAAAATTCTAGCCAGTAGAAAATAGCAGCCAAATCAGACTCCCTGGCGCTGATCAGCTGTATGCTCTGTTTGTGGCAGCGTTGGGAATGAGTGCAGGAGAGATGCTAAGGGCTGGCCCCGTTAGAACTCTATCCTTAGTCCTTCCTGCAGAAACCATCAGTTTCTACACGACTGGAGGAAGTTGTGAGTCCCTACGTTCATGAGACATGGCAGAGTTAGCCTGGACAGAAAAGAAAAGGCCCCCTGCACTGTTACTCGACTCCAGGCTGGTCACCAGCGGGATCCCAGAGCAGCTGTCCTTTTGGGGGACTGATGTCATTGATAACACCAAGCCCAGGGACACAGGACCGTCTTCATATCATCAAGCTGCCTGGGTTTAATTTCCAGCCACCTCCCTACTGTCCCGTTGAGGAGCATTGAGAGCCAAACCCTTCACCCTTTCCACCTCTTGCAGGCATTTGGAGCAGTTTATGCCTGTCCTGTGAGGAGACAGGGATGGTGAACAGGAACAAGCAGAGAGCGATGAGAAATAAGGATTAGTAGTTGGAAGAGAAAGGCAAGATAATAAAAGTGTGATTTAAAATATCATACTTGTACGATTACCAGAGTAAGGCCTGCTTAACAGGGAATCTAAATTTAGTTCATTGCTGATGGTCCACTGTGAGAAATAAAACCAGAGGAGACCTATGGGGCTTTCTAGAACTCTAACAGGTCAGGATATGGGAAAGAAAGTGGGGTGACAGTTACTCAAGAGTCTCCTGCTCCCTAAGTGTACCTGGCCCCTGCTCCGTCTGAACCCAGGTGCTAGACTGGACTCCTCCTCCTACAGGCTTCTGGTTTGCTTCTATTACAATGTCTGCTTTTGTCAATAGACCTTAAATCTCAGAGTGGTAGAGACACTGAGCCAGCGCTTCAGGCCATTCCCTGACTTGCTTGAAACTAACTGCACCAATTCCCTGGGGACCTGGAACCCACCACCTCCAAAATATCCTTAGCACTGTCTGAAGTACACTCTTCTCCTAAGCAGTGCCGTCACCTGTTAGAAGTGTTGTGACTCACGCCCAGAGCTCTGTTTCATCGCCAGATCTCACACACCTGTCTCTTCCCTTCTGAGTGGGCTGCTTCTTTCCCAAAAATACTCAAAGTTCCTCCCTATCCCCCCACCCCTCCCTACTATTTCCTGTCCTCACAGGTGCCAGAGGAAAAGGTTAAATGTCTGAGAAGCATCATGTATGTCCTTACTCAAAGCTTTCTATCCTGCTTCAATTCCAGGGCTAATGTTCTGAGCTCCGTAGAACCCACATTCTCTGATGCCAGTTCTTGCTCCTGCCCACCTCCAGAGTGCTGTTTTTCTTGAGTTTGGAGAATTCACCAGCCCCTTTCCACTTGCTGTCTAGGCCCCAAGCCTTCTGTCTGAAACACAATCCTTCCCATGGTACTTATGTGTTAGTTCAAATGCAACTCTCCAGAACATTGCTCTGGCTCCATGAAACATGAGCCCAGTGGGACCCCAGTCCTTAGGGTAACACCAACTCATATCGAACTCTCTCAAATGTTTGAGAACTAAATGAATAGATGATGATAGTTAATCATTGTCAACTAGACTGGGTATAGAGCCCGCTGGGAGATGCATCTCTGGTGTGTTTCTGAACATTTCCAGACACAATTGGCTGAAGAGGGGAAAACTCTGATATGGGAGGCATCCCGAATGCTGAAATCCCAGACTGAATAAAAAGGAGAAGGTAAGTTAAGCATAGGCATTCATCTCTCAACTTCCTGACTGCTGCCATGGTGTGACTGGGCACTTTCTGCCACATTATCACAGCTGGGCATACTCTCGGTAGGGTGCCTTCCCACCACAATGAGCTACCTTCAAACTATGAGCTAAAACAATCTCTTCCTTCCTTAGATTTCTATGTCACGTACTTTGTCCTAGCAATGATAAAAACAGCTAATGCATGAATAAAGAAAATGAGCAATTTCTCCAGTATTCCAAAGGTGTAACCACTTAAACCATGAGCTAAGGTTTACCAGATACTCTCAGAAGTATCTAACCAGTCCATTCCATAGCACAGTCGCTGACCATGGGCAGCTATTGAAACACAAACTTAATGAAAACAAAACACCATTAAAATGCCTAAGGCCTCAGTCATTTGCTGTGCTAGGGATGCACAGAGGCTGAGGACCCCTAATTGCTGATCCCTGAGCTTATCTTCTAAGATGAGGGGGGATTATCAGGAAAAGACGGGCTGTAGAAGATCATGGAGTGAATCTAGCAAGCACTGTGAAAATAAACACAAATGTAAGGGACTTAGCAGGGATGGAAGGCTCCAAGGCTGCCGGCTCTTCTCTCTTTTCTTCTTTGCATGCTTTGTTTGAAGGAAAAAGCAATAAACTTGTCATTTAAATTCCCAGACCGACATCGACTAAGAGATCCCACAGTGAAATATTGGTCCTATTGGGTACAGTTAATGCTGCCTAAGGGGCAACTAGAGACTATGTAAGGCTGCACAGCTTTTGCCTTAGTCCATTTTTGGTACTATAACAAAGAGCTTGGTTCAGAGAAATAAGAAGAACAGAAATTGATTTTCTCAGAACTTTAGAGATTGGGAAGTCTAAGGCCATGGTTCAGTGTCATGGCCCCTTGTTGATGCATCATCTGTGAGAGATGGATCCTGTGAGTTTACGTGGTTAAAAAAAAAGGCCTGAGCTCATCCCTCTGGTCCTTTCTTAAGACACCAATTGAATCAAGTCATTTAGTCAATGTATCAATTCCTTTAGCGCTGCCATGAACAAATGCCCTGGGAAGACCCCTCAAGGTGGGAGGTAATTGTCACTGCTCGCAGTTCCAGAGATGTCAGTTCGCCATGGAGAAGGAGGGGTATGGAGAAACTCTGTGGTTTCCAGGAGCAAGCAGAGAATTTACCTGTACGCACTGGTGGGTTCTACCCTTTCTTTACCTCCTCTTACCCCATCCGGGGCTGTGGGGCGGTGCTGTCCACACGAAGTCAGGTTTTCAGGTCTCCTTCCTTTGTCAGTTTTTTCTGGAAACACCTCATGGACATATCCAGATGTGGCCAACTGAATAAATCTCAGTCTGGTCAAGTTGATGCTTCAGGATTAACCTCCCTGTGGTCCAGTGGATTCTCAAACACTCATACTCATGCCTTTATAGGCACCTCTAAGTGCCATTAATGGGCTATCGTAAAAGAGATATGAAATTGGTAGGGGGTGTGCTGGGAGAGGCATGCAGGGAGGTGGAGGAGGGAAATGGGAGAAGATAGGATCACATTTCACGGCATACACGCTTGAAAATTTTCAAAAATAAAAACGGAAAAGAAACAGTTAGTTATTCTAGTCCCAGCTTTAAAGCTCCCGGATTCTTCATGTGGCCATGGTAGAAACTCTAGCAGGAATAATGGAATGATGGGAAGGTCATATTCAAACCAAAGCAGGAGCTATGCTAGCATGTATGTAAGCAATATCATCCTAAGACACCAACTGTAGTCTACCCTCTGTGGAGGACATACCTATGCTTTACATGACTTCAGCTTGAGACAGGTTCCACACACAAACCTGAGGGCTCCCTGTGTCCCTAGTGCCAAGAGCTGAGGCTTCTTGCCTGTTGGGAGTTCAATGCTTCTTCTCCCACTCCTTCCATGGCCGCTGCTTTCTTGACAGGATATGTGGTCAAGCAGTGAACGCACACACGGGAGAGCCTGTCCCCAAGCTTTTCATTCACTCTGCTTTGTGACCTCTGGTTCAGGCTGGCTGGGGACATTTATGCAAATGCTTTACATAGGTCTTTGCTTTCCCTTCAGCACCTGGTAGAATCCACTCCTGCAGTGAGCATTTCACCTTCAAATACTTGCCTTCTGAAATGGTGCTCTATGGCTTAAGGAAGCAGGGCTTCACCGTTGCTCTTGTCCATCTCAGTCTCATTGCCCTCCTTGGACTGCAGGGGAGCAGAGAAATGACACAGAGCACTTGCTGACTTCAGCAGGAGCTCCAGAAATGATGGCACAGATAATTCCATTTCCAGGGACTGGGAGGAGAAGACAGTCATTGTGCAGGAGGAAGCGTTGCCGATTGAGTCTTGTGGGGAGCGATGATGAACAGAGAAAGGTGAACTTCACTCAGACAGCAGTCTCTGAGACTGCCACTCAGGACAGAAAGGATGAGGGTGTCTGTAACCAGCTCCTGGCCATGCCCACACTGAGATGCACCGTCACAGAGTTGGGCATTTATACAGACCAGATGCTTCCTTGCCCACCTGCAAGGCCAGTTTTTCACAGCTGTTGGAGGTTGCGATGCCTCCCCCACATTCACTGAAATGATACATCCAGCTGCTGTGAGCAGAATGAATGAATGTTGGCAGCCGAGTGCACTTTAAAATGATACTAATGCCATGGTTGCTTTACAGCTTTTGCTCAGTTTCGTACAACAATAGACCAAGCCTAGTTTCATGGTACCTGAGCCTAAATCAAACTCACAGTTTTTGATGAGTATTTAATTTGGTTTTGGCAGAGATGGTGTGTTTTTCTTGGGCTTTACATCATTTACGAGGTTGCATGGATACATTCTAACAAAACATCATCTATAATCAGATGAGACTCACAGAAGAAAGCGTTGCAGGCCAAGTCCGAATAATCTTAGCCTTTATGGGAATACTTGTTTGCTATGAATGATTACGCAAACATCTGTGTCAACAGTTTCTGAGCTACAGATAGAGATGTTGCTCTCCAGGTTTATGTGAGGCTGCAGCAGGCTCAAGCGCAGCTGCTCAGAGCCAAACCCACTCTACTAATTAATTGCATAATTAATTACGATCATTAAAGGTGCGAATCCTGGAACAGTGTGCGTGTACATCCACTTAAGAGTTTTGCCTCATTCTTTAGTAAAATTTAATACAGTGGTGTCTGTCTGCTGCTATATCAGGTTATGGAGTTATTTTTAGGGAGGGCAATTTTCTTTTCCCTGTTATACAGAAGCAGATGGTCCCATCTAGCCCTATAATCCAAGTGTCTCCCAGCCTTGACCCCTCACAGACTCCTGTAGATTCTTCATAGGTGTCTATGTGATTACGGATGACAGAGTTTTCAAAAACTGGATCCATTGTGAAAGACATTCAAGCAGTCAACATCTGCACATAACTGTCCCACACATTGCCACAGTTGTGGTTGTCATGGAGAATGTGTTACAATCACAGGACTTGGGGTCAGTGCCCGTGAGGAGGGGGCAGCGTGCGTGCGTGCTGGAAGGGACGTCTTTCCACCCTGGGCTTGCTCTGGGTGATCTGCCCTGCTCCTGGGTGAGACTGCCTTTCCTAGCAGCAGAGTGTGTGCTGAGGAGATGAGGCCTGCACACATTGGAGGCTTGATGCTTTCTTCAACTTAGAAAACAGTCCTAAGAGGCTGGTGATCAGAACCCAGACGGTGTCCCTAACCTGGGGTTAGGCTGACACGCCCAGCTCTAATTTTCTGTACTGGGGAAGTCATGGCAAACACGGCATTGAAATTACATTGGAATCCACCAAAAAAACACACCATTGCTGTTGGGATACGCAGCTGTCCCTGGCTGCCTCTGTTTGGTCAGCTGCATCCGCTGTGGGCATGAGAGGCTTTCCAAAACCCTAGTGGGGGCCAACATGAAGCCTTGAGTCATCGGATCACAGAGACAAATTCCTTGTGTTTAATAAAAGGAACTTTTAAATCAAGTGAGCTTTCTCCCTAACTATATGCTCCTATTGAATCTGAATCCCTCCTAAGACCCCAGACTGCTGGATGGAAGGCAAAGGGAAGAGGACAGCCTGGGGTGGTTTAGTCTCAACTTCCTGGGGATTCTTTGCCTAACCAAGGGCTGCCCTGGAGTGGAGTCCAGTTTCAGATCTTATCTCAGTCTGGACAAACAGTCTTATCTCTTTGTTTCCGTGGGCTTGCCTCTTTGTTGGGTAGGGTTTAACTTTACGAGGCAAACTAGGTAAAAACATAGGGAAAAGGCTCCAACAAACCTAGATACAAATTGTGCAAGCAGAGCAAAGAGCCTTGCTGGATTTCTCTTGCTCACTCAGGGGAGCATACCGCTGATGACAGAAGTTTGTAGACTTCCAGGAGGACTTGGGACCAGCTCCCACCTCCTGGACAGCAAGCACACTTACCCCGGTCCTCTGGGTTTTCTCCAGTTGAGTTCACTAAAGAGCTGCATCGTGTTCTTAGCTTGGCAGTTTCAACAGGGAAACAATTCATTACCTTGACTGAGAAACCTGCAAGTGACAGGCGAGATGATTGGTTTTAATTTAATATTTCCGCGTTGGCAAACTGTGCAAGCTCAGTGAGCTGCAACTGTCCTCTGTTCCACCCACGGTGACACAGGGACCCCTCAGCTCCACATTCCTGCCTCAGAACTCAGGGTCCAAACAGAAGCTCAATGCAATCGTCACCTCATTCGTACACCCAGGTTACCCGTGTCTAGTGTAGTTCAACAACACTCAATGGAAAATTCTAGAAATAGACAAGTTGTAAGCTTTAAATCACCCACTTGGGGAAACATGGTGAGATTCAGGGTCGTCTCTGTGTGTCCCACTAGGGACATGCGTTACCAGTGTCCAGTGTGTCTTAGTGCTGCCCCTTACCCTCCTGCTAGTCACTCAATAGTCATCTCAATGGTCACATCTGCTGTACGGTATCTCAGGGCTTTTGTTGGACTGAACCTTACTTAAAAAGAGATTTAGGCCACAAGAGTCATGAGGCTATCTTTTCAGATCTTCCCTAGAGAAGCCATAAAATATCTCTACTAAATGAAAAGACAGAAATCTTCAACTTGATAAGGTAAGAAAAGGTAATACCTTCCATTTGGAAGACTGAAGAAACAAACAAGAAATTCAGGTTCAGTCTCCCCCAGAGGCACAGTGTGCTCTGACCACAGTGTAGATGACTGCTTGCTACATTGGAAAAATTATGTCGTGTTAGTTCATGTATTAATATATATGAAGGAGACATGACATCTGTGGTTTTAGATGTCCCTTGGCATTTTGGAACATATTCCCTGGAACAGGGTAGGGGAATGGTTACTGTACCTGGGACTGTATGGACAAGGGGACAAGGGTGTGTCTGAGGAGGCTTCTGCCAAGGACCCTTTTGTGCTCCTACTCTACCTAAGACCTCTGGGCTCTTCCTCTGGTGTTTACAGCTCCTCTGGACAGTACCGAGGGCTTTCACAGGGGCAGCATCTGTCTAGACTGTGCATTAGGGGAAAGAAATGAGTGTGAGTTCTTTTCTAACTCGAGAAGTCACGACTCCCTTTAGAAGAACCCAAAGAAAAACATATAGGCATCCTCCTGAATATTAACCTTCATCAGGCGATGAAAGGAGACAGAAACAGAGACCCACATTGGAGCATCGGACTGAAATCTCAAGGTCCAAATCAGGAGCAGAAGGAGAGAGAGCATGAGCAAGGAACTCAGGACCGCGAGGGGTGCACCCACACACTGAGACAATGGGGTTGTTCTATCGGGAACTAACCAAGGCCAGCTGGCCTGGGTCTGAAAAAGTCTGGGATAAAACCGGTCTCGCTGAACATAGCGGACAATGAGGACTACTGAGACCTCAAGAACAATGGCAATGGGTTTCTGATCCTACTGCACGTACTGGCTTTGTGGGAACCTAGGCAATTTGGATGCTCACCTTACTAGACCTGGATGGAGGTGGGTGGTCCTTGGACTTCCCACAGGGCAGGGAACCCTGATTGCTCTTCGGGCTGACGAGGGAGGGGGACTTGATTGGGAGAGGGGGAGGGAAATGGGAGGCGGCGGTGGGGAAGAGTCAGAAATCTTTAATAAATAAATAAATAAATAAATAAAAGACAGCACCTTCGCGCCCAAGTCCAGATAGCTTTGAAAGGACAGAGTAACACGCAGCAGAACTGAGTGGACTAACCACCGAGTTCCAGACTGTCCTTTGGGAAATTGCTCAACCGTGGAAGGTAGGCAGTTCCATCACACTCCCGTCCTTGCTCTGGGAGGCACTGCTGTACCTCTTTCATTTCCTGAGAGCATCACCCAACACCTGATCTCCTCTGACCAGGATGATTTCAACATAGAATTCTGAAAACAGTAAAACCCAGGACATTGCAGGGTCTTTAATTCAAAGTATGCTATGGTTACCCTTTCCTGTTTGAAAAGAAAGCAATGCCATTAGCTGCTGTATGTGGGTTTCATTGTATACACACACACAGACACACACACGTATATACACACTTGTACATATATGTGCATGCACAAACACACACACACATACAGACACACACAAATAGCTCTCTCCCTCACCCTTGGATGCTGTGCTCTAGAACTCTCAAGGGAGGCCAAAACCCTAAAGCAAGAGTCCCGCAAGG
Organism: Neodon shergylaensis; assembly: GCA_025134845.1. Taxonomy (NCBI): domain Eukaryota; kingdom Metazoa; phylum Chordata; class Mammalia; order Rodentia; family Cricetidae; genus Neodon; species Neodon shergylaensis. The sequence continues at coordinate 2,319,631 of JABTXL010006268.1, read as the reverse complement.
CCTGTTCTTTCCTTGCATATACACCAAAACACAATTCGGTGAGAATGCACCATTATGAAGAACGACGCTTAAAAGAAATCCCACACTAGCTCAGAATTGAGAATAATAGAGGGTTACTTACTTAGGGGTAGACTCAGAGATCACAATCCTGTGCTGGAACAGCAACCGAGTCCCGCAGACGGAAAGGAGGCCTGACGCACGCTTTACATCTGCATATATAGTATAAGAGGCCACGCCCATTCTTTCCTGTCAATCAAGAAAGCTACTCTCCTGGCATGTAGACAGAGTCTAAGATCATCCCTTTGAGGGACTGGAAGAGTCATAAAAACGGAGGTTTTTATACTCAAAAAGAAAACTACAGGAGGGCTTGGTTTGTTGCAAATGGAAATGTATGACAGAAGCCTGCTCGTTTGAATCTGAAATAGTAATAAACTTGTTCATTCAGGGGCTTTGTACATAAATTTAAGGACCAGGACTTTAGGGGAAGCATGGGGCAAAGCAGTCATGGAATTCAAGACAGTAGTCATCCAGGAGATGGGATAGATTCTCTATCATTCAACATATTCCCCTGTGTGTGGTTTCCATGTGTCTATAGCTCACCGTGGTTATATCAGTCTGTACCTGTGAGCCTGACCTAAGGGCTTCAGGGAGTCTCTCCAGCCATCTTGGTCGGCTTTCACTTTCGCTCTGGGGTTTCATCTGCTGCTTTTCTCATGGTTCTGGTCCCAGAGAAGGAGCACTGAGCACTGCAGCACTCTGTCTCTGAGACAAGTGACTTTCGAATCCAATTCACCCACAGGATCTTGTTTCTCCACCCTTCTCACATACATGTGTGTGTGTGTGTGTGTGTGTGTGCTCTGAGGAGGGATTCAGAGAGCAACCTGGGGAGCCTTGGGAAGGATACACATTTCTCGCATCACTGTGGCCTGAATGCATTTTATTTTATCTCTGTCCCTCCCTCTGTGTGTGTGTGTGTGTGTGATATGCATGTGTACGTATGGTGTCATGGACATGAACGTGGAGGTCAGAGGGCAGCCTTTGTCATTAGTCTTTACTTTCTGCCTTGTTTGAGACGGGGTCTATTTTTTAAACTAATTTTCATTATTATTTTACATCCCAAAGGCTTTTCCCACCCCTCCTCTCCTCCCAGTTCTCCCCCTCCCCTCCTCTCCTCCCAGTTCTTCTCCTCCCCTACCACTCTCCTGCTCCTCCATCCACTCTTCCTCCATTTCTGTTCAGGAAAGGGCAAGTCTCCCATAAGTAACAACAAACATGGCATATCAAGTTGCAGCATGCCTAGGGACCTCCCCTCATATTAAGACTGGACAAGGCAACCCATCGTTAGGAAGAGGGTCATAAATGTCAAAAACAGATTCAGAGACAGTCTCTGCTCCTGCTGTTAGGAGTCCCACTAGGAGACCAAGCTACATAACTGTCAAATATATGCAGACAGCCTAGGCCAGTCTCATGAGGGCTCCCTGGTTGTTGGTTTAGTCTCTGTGAGTCCCTAGGAGCCCAGGTTAGATGATTTGAAGCAGGATCTCCTATTTGCCACTTCCTATGCCAGGCTAGCTGACCCAGAGGCTTTTGTGGGGTCTGCTGTGTCTGCCTCCCACCATGCTGTAGAAATCCTGGGATTACAGGTGTGTGTTTGCTACAGCTTCCTGCTTCTCATGGGCTCTAGAATCTGACCTTAGGACAGATTTATAGATTCGTCAGCAATGCTGTGGACCAACATGAAAAACAGAAGGGAAAATGGAATCCCCTTGAGGGACACACAAACTCTGCTATTTCTGCACTAATCCATTTGTATAAGAATGTGCTCACTTTGTTGAGGTTAATATCTACTTAGGGGAATAAATGTTGGATTTTTCTAAAGTCGTGAGTTTTAGACATTTGAAAATAATAACAAATTATCGAGTTATCCATATTTAAAATGACCAACACCCTATTTTATTGAATTATTTCTAGTTTGAAGAATCAGTGTAGCGTTGCTATGGAGAAATGAGTAAGATGACAGAAACATTCAGAGTTTGTTGTCTAAATGTTTGGCTGCATCTTTTTTCTTGGAACGTCATTTAAAACCTTTGTTTCAAAGGATCTAGCAAAAATAAAATTTTTTCAATTTCCCTGATTACATTTTCCACTGCTAAAAAGGAAATGGAAAAGGCTAATTCAAGTAAATGGAAGCATGGGTCAAACTCTGTTGCCTTAAGGTATGGTCTCTGCTTTGTAAGCCTGGGTCGGGGAGAAAGGCCTGACAGCTGTGGCAGAAGGAGAGGACCACTTCGCAGCTAATGACTGGACTACTATTTGAGCAGGATGCTGGCAGCTGTGACATAGTGGTCCAGAAGCATCCAACAGGAGCCTACCGAAGTCCCAAAGAGCACATGTAATGTGAGGAGGTGAGCTGGCCCAGTGGCACCACCAGGAAAAATCTGGTCAAGAAGAGGATGTGTGTCTCTCTAATTCCTTCTTGAGAATTACCAAATATCTTAAGACACGGATTTCTAGTGAGTGTTTTTTTTTATTAGCCAGTTCTCTGAAACCGAAGCATGACTCACTTCCTCTGGATGCAAGTGGCCCACCCCCTTTTCTTCTGCCTGTCGTTTGTCCCCAGGCAAGGCTGTCTTTCTTTATGGGTTAACTGCCTTGTCTTCTCTGTGTTTTGCTCTGCTCATTCTGTGTCCCTCTGGGATGGTGACACACAGCTCTTTTTCTTCTCATGAGACAGCAGCCCCCGGCACAGCCCCATCATCCACAAACACTCAAAGACCTTCCATCTCACACTTGAGGCTAGTGCTCCCCCAGTGCAGCTGTGCTGGCCAGCTCCTAGCCAGGGAGCTTAGATCACTGTGGCTTGTCTACACAGCTGGGTTTCTGGCAGGCCTGAGGAACCACTAATCCCTCCCTCATGGTGGAACCAAGAGTTTAGACTTCAATCCACTTTGCAGGCATACTCATGACCCTAAAAACATGATGTGTTTGTCACAAGGGCCAAGCCGAGGTCCGTGAGCCTCTGCTGTAAGAGCATCCTCTTCCAAAGGCCTCTGTGGCAGTGATCTGGTGGTATGCCTGGCCCTCCTTCAGTTTCTTCCCCATGGGCTCCACAGTGACTGTTCTCAGGATCTTGTGTGAAGGTGTCATATGTGTGGAAGGAGTTTCTCTGTGTGGTGAAGTAGATACTGGCATGGTGAAGACTATGACTGATAGTTCAGGGTGAATGTCTCTTGGTTCATGGTTCTTGTCATGACAATAGCCACAGCTGATTTGGAATCTGCTGGGTGAAACAAGACCCAATAGATTGGGTCCAAACCAGAAGAATGTCAAAAGGATGCCAGAAGGGAGTTGGGAATTAGGTAATGGGGAGGGAAAGGAGTCCATGACTGGGCTCTCAAGTCCATCTGTGGTCACCAACAGTCATGGCTTGGCTGAGTTCTCAGGAAGCCAAAGCCAAAGCTGTCAGGATAATAAGTCTGCTCAAATACAGACTCATCGTCATGGCACGTCTGAACACAAAGTGACTTTCCACCCAGTCCATGACCCAAGAGGCTGTGCTTGTTATCTGAGGTCACAGGGACTAAGGACCCATCTCTTGGTGACCTCCCTTCTGAGGGACAGAGAGTGAAATGCTGTTGGTTAGCACTTGAAACTTGCTGTCACTGGGTCGTTGTGTCAGAGAAATCACATGGGGTTATGGCCACTGGAAAGGGCATACTGAAGCACCACTTAGGAGAAAAACAAACTCAGACGCTATCTGCCATACACGAACACCAAGTCTGTAAACTCTCACTGGCGTGATGGTCAAGGTTCCTCAGGGCTCCCTGGCCCTGCTCTTCTTCCTCTGCCTTCGACTTTATCAAATCAGAAACTGTCCAGCTCTTCCATAAGCTTATGTCTACGGGATCCTTGATGTACCTGGGGTAGGAAATCAGATCCTGAAAATGAGCCTCCTCACCAGGAGGATTGATCAGAAATTCTCAACTGGTGAAACTTGGCAACTGCTGTGCTTTGGTCAGGAGGATGTAGCTGGTCATTGGGAGACTTCGACTTGGCTTCCTGAATCCAAGGACGGTCTACTTACCTACATTGAGACTCAGCTTTCCTTCCAGGCAGCCTCCAGGTCTCCCCTGGGTTCTGACAAATGGCTATTGTTTCCCATGCTTGTTTGTGTCTAAATTTCTGTTTCTGGGCACCCAAGAAATCCCAGTTTACCAGTGGCTTTTGGTCTCAGCACTTCTGGTTCACAGGGAGCACAAATCTCTTTACACCATTAAAGTAAACCAGCTGGAGAGCAGAAGCCCCACCTCAACCACAAGAACGGCAGGTCCTAGGGATGAACTCAGATAAGCGTTGTCCAACAGAGAACCCAGCTGCACAGCCAGGGGAAGCAGCGATCTATATTTGAGAACAGATATTTCAACTGAAGCTTTTCTGGAGCTGTATTCACCTCTGCTTGCCTCTGGGACTGTGGGTCCTGAGGTTGAGAAGCAGGTGTGAGCTGGAAGACAGAAAGTTTCTGAAAACAGTGGGAATCGGGATATCTATCTAAACCTGCCTAACCTGATCCTGCTGACTACAGGTGCCTGCCCCAGAGATGCTGGGAGAGGAGGAAGCAGCTTGGGTATGAAGATGATTGGCTTCAGTAAGCTATTGCTAAACTGACTGGGTAGAATTTTTTAGAACTGGACGAAACATCCACAGGCCAGTGGGAACCCGTCCCAGGAGAACCTGCATAGAACTTAACAAGGGGAAGGTTCTGTCAGGTTAAAACATCTTTTGTTCTCAGAAAATAAGGAAAGGCTACAAAAATCATGATGGTGTGTCCCAGGCACGTGAAGCCACCATAAAGAGCTCCCTCTAGTCAAACCTGGGTTGATCCCAATTTTAAGATAATTAAAAATGGCAATGCATTATTAGAAGCAGTGCCTGGGAGCCCAGGCCAGTAATATTTCAAAACTAAAACAAAGGTGGCAAAGGCAGTTTCGCTCTAGCAGGGGCTTAATTGGGCTGGTCACAGTTCTGGATTATCAGAAAAGCCCCGTCCTGATGTGGAACAAAGGCTTCTCTAAAGTTTCACATCATGGATTTCTTAAACAAAAGGAATACAGGGTTGCTGCAGAGAAGAGAAAATGGGTAACACTGTAGCCAAGTCCTGAGCAATGGGTGTGGTCTGTGCATCCACGAGCACTGCCTCTAGTTGCTACGAAAGCACCCTGGTCTCCTCTTCTCCATCCAGGCTCCTATTAAACAGGCGCAACGCATGTGGGTGCATCCCCGTAATACAAGCTGAGGATTAGTAAGCCCCACGCCCTGGCTGTCTGCTCAGGTCCTCCACTGCCAGTGCGCTCTCCTTTCAGATTCTATCTGTATGCAGCATCTGGCCCAAGGCAGCACCTGGCTCCCTCCCCTCCTTGCCTTTGCAAAATTGCTTTCTCCTTTCTGAGATGTTTGTTTCAGTTCACCCTCAGGGAGCAAAGGGTGAAAGCCATCCAGCTGTGTGTGCACAGTCAGTGTGTAGACAATCAACCCTGGCCTGGACTCTCCTGTGCCCTCAGAAATACTGTAAACAGCACACACACACACACACACCTTTATTTGATTATTTAATCTAGAAAACAGTCAGTTCAGGATTCCAGGATGTTAGAAACAAAAGCCCTGGCATCCCAATGTGCTAAGCTCAGCCACTGTCTTCACATGGCAAGTAAGAAAACGAGTGGTGAAGAGAAAAGAGATTTTCTTGGTGTGGCCATGCTGGGAAGACAGGGAGATAAGGGGTCCTAGGACTCCAAGCCTATCTTTGGAGATAAAGTAGGGGACCCAGGGTATGTATAACTAAGCAGTCTTTGTCTGTATGATGTCTGTGATTGTTTCTTCAGCTTCAGTCCTGCAAGGTGGCTGAACTTGCTTGAGGGGACAGGGTAGAAGGCATATTGACTGAAAACTGCCCTCCTCTGGAGGACGGTCTGTCTCGCCAGTTTGTTCTTCTTAAATCCAATGTGATTGCAGGCTTAGGACAATGACTAATTTCTGTTCCTTCAGCCTTCTGGGAGACGAGCTAGGTAGACAGCCCTGCTTGAGTGGTAAACACGTCAACCTGCAGCAGCCAGCTGTCTGTGATGCAGAGGAAAGATGGAAATGCTGGGCTTTCATCCCTTACTGAGTCATCAGGGGAGCTGTGAGAAGTCAGAGAGTCTAAATGGGGGTGGGGGAGGGGAAGGTGCAGGGGGTAGCTCTGAGGGCCTGCTATGCCCAGGCAACTGGAATCTTTGGTATGCTCAGAATTCTTGAGTGTTTCACAGAGGACTGTGTGTGACTCCTCTGCCCTTGTAGATGTGAGAAGCGTAAAGTGCTTCCCAGTCTCACAGGATGGTCACCAGTCCCAGGAGAAGGGGTCTGACTCAGCTCTGTCACTCATGTGACTTAGAAGGACTCTGTTGGGAGCTGTGAACCCCACAGATCCTGAATTCTGGTAAACAACTTGTAATGTTTGCAGCTGCTCTGAGCAGGAGACCCTCAGGAGTTCCTGATGGCAGGGGAGTGGTTTCTGGTGGGTTTGGCTGGGGCGTGGCTATCAATTAAGGATCCCTATAGACACAATAAAGGGGGCATTCCTGTTTCAAGGATGACCCATGTCTCGTCTCTGTCTGTCTTTGTCTGTGTGTCTTTGTGTGTTTCATTCTCCAGCCCCTTGCCCGGTTCACCAACTGTATGGTAGCACACAGAGCACAGATGGGCGGGCGTGGTGCGCTACAGGACTCAAATCAAGCTACGCATTCTTCACAAATTCAAGGACAGAGTTCCTCATCTTCCATCTTGTTTTCGCTTGGCTTCTTCGGGTTAGGCTACCTGGACCCTTTCAGCTTCATTGCAAAATGGCTGACTGAGTACCCCTTCCTAAACACAGAACGGCAGAGTGTTTAGAAAGGATACCATATTGGAAAACTTGAGGGACTTTTACTTCTCTTTGCCTCCCGGCCCCTACACTAGGATGTGGCAGGGACCATGAATGCAGAGAGAAGACAGCTCTCTGGCTCACAGGAAGCTTATACCCCAGCCCGAAGGATGGGGAGTCCATGGTGGCTGTAGACATCCACATCTCCCCAGAGCCAGTGCTGGACCGGGATGTTTCACCTGCAGACATAGATGGGAGGTTTACAAACCATAGGGGCTCTCAATGGGAAGAGAGATGTTCATCCTTGCTTCAAAGGGTTACTTAAGGGCATAGGGACAGAGCTAGGTTGGTAGTTATCATATAAGCTAGCTGCTTTCTGTCAAATATATCACCCTGTCTGGACATCCAGGAGACAGATTCTCTGTGCTCCTGGTGGGTGCCTCCCATCGCTCCTGGGTGTGCTCGTCTGTATCCTAGGCCGCCCTGCTGGGGGCACACTGTGGACACGCAGTGGTCAAGAGAGTATAGTCTGCATTTGGAAGGTGAGAACTTGCAAATGTGTGTGGAATCTCAGCAGCCCCTGTTCAAGCACCCAACTGCAGCAGAGCAGACTTGGTGGGAGTGTGGTTTTGTCCTGAGTCATGCACAGGTCTCCCTCCTTGTCCCACATTTGACTTTTCTCTGAGATTCTGAAGCCCCTCTCCCTCATGCCTTACTCTCCCAGTCCTCCCTGTGGGCCCCTTTCACTGCTGTGAACCTGTAGCTGCTGCTACGAAAAGTCCTAACCTTCTTCCCCTACTTCCACTCTGCCAAGGAGGTGCTCTGTGGAGGAATGGAGGGAGGGACAAAGGGAGGGAAGGACGGAGGGAGGGAGGGACGGAGGGAGGGAGGAAGAGAAGGAGGGAGGGAGGAAGGGAGAGCATCATATATGGCATGGGCAGCACCTTTCTTTTTCCTTCCTTTGCTTTCCTTCCCTGGATTCGCTTTCCCAGTTCACTTCCTCCTTGATGGAAAGGTCTCTCTGCTACCCACCCGAGAGACCCTCTTTCTCAGTCCCAGAATGTCTCTGCAGATGTCTGGATGGGTGTCTATCAAGGATGCTCCGAGAATCACTTCCCTTCCACTCACAGCACTGTGAGTATCCAGCAAAAGTGCCAGCTTCATCAGCTTAACTGAAGTCGGCTGTCCGAGCTGGAAAAGGCTCCTCTGAATCCTGCTCCATCCTCTCATTATTACTGGAAGCCTTGCAGGAGCATCACCTCACTGTGCTGCCAGGGCTCTTAACGTGTCATAGGATCTTCTTTCTTGACGGGAGAGGCGAGAGGGCTGGGCGGGGGGCCGGGTGGTGGTGGTGCAGAAATCATGTAGGAATCTTTATGTAATGGCTTTCTCTCAGTAACCTATCTGACATTGTAAAATCAGTATTGGAGATTCGGTTCAAGACATGGGGACTTCTTATTAATTACAAAATTACAAAAGCTTGGCCTTTGGCTTAGGTTGTCCCACTAGCTCTTATAGCTTAAATTAACCCATTTATTTTAATCTAAGTTCATTTGTGTGGCTTTTTCCCTCATCTCTCCATACTGCCCACGTGGCTTCCTCTGTGTCTGGCTGCGGGTGACTCTGCCTTTCTTCCCAGAATCCTCTCTGTCCCTGGAAGTTCCATCTAACCTCTTTACAGCCATTTGCCATTCAGTTTTTTTATGACACCAATCACGGCAGTACATTTCCCCAAAGTGTACAAATACCCTACAACCCTCTTTCAACTCTTCTTCAGATAGTGAGCTGTGCACACCAGAACGTTTGTGCTGTGTGAGTGTGCACATGTCACTAGCCATTTCTAAGGAGATGCTGACCCCAGGTGGCAGGCACCTGTCCTGGAAGGGAGCTCAAAGGCACCATACCTCCCTCCTGCCACCACCCTGTAAAGTCTCCTTTTCCCACTCTGCCCAACTCTACTACAAAGAACCAAAGGATGATCTGGTTCTGAGAAACTTGAGGCAAGAGCAGAGCTTGCATCTGGGTTTTTATGTCGGGTTGGAGGGTGAGGTTTGGAGAAGAGACAGCTAGCAGGAATGCTGGCTACTGCCGGGCTGTGGCTGAGAGCGTGCATGGGCTGGGCACTGACTAACATTAGGAGAGAGGGATGTGCTGCCTTAGTAAACCCAGGACACTGGAGTAGAGACGGCACGAGGAGAGCTCAGAGAAGATGGGAAAATCAGTTTTCAATAGCTCTCCAGTCTGAGCAGTGGGCAGACGGAGCGGAATCCCGCATCCTTGTGGAGAACGGACAGTTTCTCCCAGGCGGGCTCACATGCAGTGTGGCTGCTCTTTAAACATGCATGGGTGGGAGACCGCATCTTCGTCTTCTTGGTCTTTGAGAACACGAGTGTTTACAGACGATATGAGGTTTGTATACAGCCATTGTGTTTGCTTTTGCCAACTTGACACAAACTAGAGTCCCTCGGGAAGAAGTAACTTCAAATATAAAAACACCTCCACCAGATTGTAGGCAAGTCTGTGGGGGTGCTTTCTGGATTAACGGTTGATGTGAGAGCGCCCAGCTCACCGTGGGCAGCAGCTCACCGTGGGCAGTGCTGCCCCTGGCAGGTCATTATGGGATGTATGAGAAAGCAGGTTGTGCAGGCCCCGGAAGCAAGCCAGTGAGCTGCGTTCCTCCATGGTTCTTGCCTCTGCTCCTGCTTGACTTCCTTCTCTGACTTCCCTCAGTGATGGGCTGCGATCAGGACATGTAAGTCAATTAAACTCTTTCCTCCCCAAGTTGCTGCTGGATAGTCCTTTAACACAGTAAAGGAAGCAAGCCGGGCCATGGAGAGAGGAGGCTGCCTTTGCTAAGATGACATGGTTTTCCTTCACTGTCCCCAGGACGTTTATTTTCAGGCTGGCTTGCTGATCACTCCCACTTGCTCCCGAATATCTGGGCCTAAGGAGCCCATCATCGATTCTCTTGAATACGTGTATCTCTATGAGAAAGTAAATGAAAGATCTTTTTCTCCAAGAGACTGCCAGAAGCCAAAGGTAGTGAGATGGATGCTTGTGTGATTCCTCTATTGACCTCAATGATAAATTACATTGTTCCAGTTGTCAGAAAAGCTTAATCTTGAGGGCTAGAGGCTGGCTGGTATTAACGACTACTGGATTTGGTGGGTTCTTCAAAATTCCACAGTGGTGCGGAGACATTCTTCGTCTCCCTGGAGATCTGTCTCAGTAGCCTTCACTCTTAACCAAGACTCTAAAACAATATTTTCAGTTTCAGAGTCCGTGCCTTATCAGCACACACTTGACGTTCTGAACACATTTGGCCTAAATTTACATAAAATTTAGGTTTAAATGATGAATGATCTTCACGTTGTCCCCAAAATGCTGATGAGTTTGCCATATATGCTGTGCCCACCTGACCCCCACTCTCTCTGTTTGTGAGGCCCCAGCTAGGCATCTCTGAAATAAGGAATTACGAGAACATTTGAAGGAGACAGGTAGGTCCCTATGCTCGTAGATAAGCACCAGGGGAGCCAGGAATGTTAAATACAGGGTTGTTTCGTGGAAGGGAGAGAGGTGGATAACCTGTTTGCCATCCTGGAGGCTGGGAGTGGACATAGTTAATAGCCTAGTGACTTTTGAGCTATCTGTATTGTGCCTGTGCCCAAGGCCACCATGGACCCTCCCCCAAACCCTTATCTTGAGCTCATTTTTCTTGAGTCACCTCTCTTTGTATAAGTTGCTGCTTGGGCTTTATAAGAGCATCTCTGTACTCAGGCCTTAAGCTTTGTTGTGCACGTAGAATTGAGTTAATTATCACCAGGAAACTTCTGTCCAAATTGTGCTGTGCTTAAATACACCTAAAATAAACTACTTAAGATCAGAGTCTCGAAGTTTGGCCAGTACTGGCTTCTGAGGAGTGTTTAACCAAACTGCCTTGTTGCTTCTTGTGAACCACCACTCTGCTGGCTGTAGTGGCAGCAGGGACCCCTGCAGACACTTGTGCAGGCTGTACCTTAGCACACAAAGATAGACCACACCCGTGATTGACTCCTGAAGCAGGTAAGCAACTCAAATGTCAGGTTCAAATATGAAAACATCCAGAACAGTCATTCTATAGTGTATGCTGTGTTCATCTTCTGAGAGTGTTGGAGAATGCATGCCTGGGAGAGCCCTGTCTTGGTATTTTAACGTATCTCAAAGCACAGCATTTCCTTGTTCAGAATGATCAAAAACTATCACGTGTGGGGACAGTGATTCTCCAAGTTCTCCTTTCTTCTTGGGAATATGGGGGTTTTCTGGGATTCTTCTCCTTAGATTTCTTACACAGACAGCTATCCAGGTGGATGAGGTCCCTGGCTACAGGTGAAGTCCCCGCTGTAAATGAGCTTGTGTTCTCATGTGTTTCTTTGACATCTTACAGCAGGATCCATTCTCCTGGATCACACTCTGTTGCTTGTATCATTAGGGATGGTTCATCTTGGTTTTAGACGTGGGATATCTCAAGTCCAAAATGAGTCTCTGATCCATGATCTTAGGTTGCATTTTGAAGACAATTAATGAAAATATTTCACAGCAGTTCCTAAAAAGAATAAATTAATCAATCTTCTTTGTTCTCAAAGTGTCTATCTGGGGAATTGTCCAAAAGGTTTCTATTGAGAGATGTTCTCAGGAGGTAACTTTAGGTAGTAAAGAGCACATCTTTTTTCAGTGAACATCTCGAGTCTGGGACTTAGCAGACCCGTGACTGTGTATTCTATGCAGAATAGCTAAAACCAGAAGATCCTTTGTTATTTCTAAGAGGGCTGTAGAAACAGACATATCCACAAGCAACTGTTTTATCTCTATGATTCCAATTTTACTGTAGAAGAATTAATTTTTATTAAAAATGCACATCTAATCCAGAGGCTTTACAAGTGATTTATTATTTCTGCTCAGCAACATTTTACTTTCAATTTCTACTTGCTGAGTAATTTAGATGTCTGCAAGTAATCTTTCAGATATTCTGACTATATTAAAATAAATAATTCTGCTAGCCACATCAAGTTTTGTACATCCACCCGCCCATGATTTAATGGTCTTACATTAATGAACCGGGTCTCTCTGTTGGGATGCTATGCAGGGTTCTCAAGCCTGACGTAGATCTCCTGAACACCAAACTCTTTTCTTCTCTAAGGTCAGGTGAAACCAGACATCTTCAAGGTTGTGCAATTGTAGACCTGTGAGGTCTGAGTTAATGAATTTTGGAGATTTTGAAAAGGATATAGAAAGTAAATTGCACAAGGGGCAACTTAGGAATTTGCCTGAAGATACCACCATGCCCTGGGACAAAGTCTTTGCAACCAATGTGGAAATGGATAGCTGAGTTGGTAGACCTTCCAGAGACGCTGGCACTCTGGACTTCAGAATGGGACAATGACGTGTGATCCTGGCTAGAGCCTCCAGAGGCCTGCGGTGCTCAAACAAGTACGGTCTGTGGAATAATGGCTCTTTTTCTCTTTTTCCTTTCTTTTAGAAATTGAAAATGTACTTTTTCTGTACGATATGTCATGATCATGAATTTCTCTCCTTCATCTCCTCCTAGATCCTCCCCACTTCCCCATCTACCCAACCCCACATAAAAAAAATAAAAAACAAAGGAACCAAATTTGAACAAAACAAGCAAACAAAAAGAAAAAAACATGAAAAACACATACACAAACACACTCATACACAAAGAGAGAGAGATCCATAAAGCATTCAATCACTAACGATAATCTTAAGCAAAAGACCAGTAAGTTTAAAAAATGAGCGGAGAATGTATTGTGAGACAAAACGATCTCTAAAGCACGGCTGAGTTTGCTTCTGCTGGCCGTCTGCTGCTGGGCATGGAGGACGCATTTCAGTGTGGCTCGTATGCTAAGACTCCGCTGGAGAAAACTGATTCTTCTTTTGTGAGCAGCTGTTAATTGGAGACAGCTTCTGTTAGGGACAGGGGCTTGTGTCCACTTCCCCGTCTGCCTTAGACTCTTTAGGCCCTGTGTATGCCGAGGCCATCTCTGTGAGTTCCTATGCGCTTCGCTCTTACAGTGTCTAGAAGGCCTTGTTTCCTTTGTGTCTTTGTTCCCCCTTGGCTCTTATCACCTTAATGCTTCCTCTTCAGCAGGATCCTTCCTGATCCCTGAGGAGAGGAATTTCATGGGGATATCCCATTTAGAACACCACATTCTGCCGCGCACCGCGCCCCAGTGTCTGCACTCTGTGCGCTGGCACCCAGTTCGCGAGCTTCGGGCAAGGGGGCTGGAGGTTAAAATACACAGATACACACAGACAGAGAGACAGAGACACTGGTCATCCTTGAATTCCCCAAGAATGCCCCCTTTATTGTGTTCAGGGGCAGATTATATAGAGATAGCCAAACCCACCAGAAACCACTCTCCTGCCATCAGGAACTCCTGAAGCTCTCGTGCTCAGAGCAGCTGTAGGCACTCAGATCAGGGGATTACAAGAAATTCAGGATCTTGGGTCTCACTGCTCCCAACAGCATTCCAAGTCTCTCACTTTCTGTTCACAGCCCAGTTATGGGTCTCTGTATTTGTTTCATTCTACCTCAGCTGGAAGCTTCCCTGATGAGGGCTGAGTGAGTCACTGATCATGGGTGCAGCAGAATGTGGTTAGGGTTCCATCTCATAGAGTCGGCCTAAATCCAATCAGATAGTGGTTGCTGACTGCCATAAACTTTCTACCGCTCTTGTACCGGTTTTATGTACGGATAGCAGAGCAGGGTGCTCAGTACACACTGGAGGTAGCTGAGCCATACCCTAGAGGTGCAATGCACACAAAACCCCGGCTAGAAAAGCAGGTATGCTGTGCCGTAGTGCCTGCCCATCCTGGGGTGAAGCCCTTCAGACACCACTGCCCCTTTCTCTCTCCCACCGTATCAACTCTATGGATTTGTTTCCCCCAGAGCAGGGGCCTGAGACCCAGAAGAATTCAGTCAAGAAACATGTGGCTGAATGTGTGGTTGTAGAGCTAGGGACAGGCATTCCTTCCTTCTGAAGATCTGTTTCAGGGGATGGAGCCTGTCAAGGAGAAGACAAATGGGAAGTTCACTCAGACAATTACTAGATTACTAGACATTTTAAAGCTTCATTCTATTGTTCCATAAATTAAGGCAATCCTGTTTCACAACTTTTGGAGCCCTGTATATAAACCTTGAACATGTTGCTTGTTTCTTAGTCCTCTGTAAAAAAAAAAAAAAAAAGAAAAAAAAAAAGAAAAAGAAAAAAAAGACAAAAACAGTAATTACCCTCTAATAACTTGTGTGCTTCAGATACCAAATCAAAGCAATTGATGTTTTCAAAGTAGAGGGGAAAATTTGTTTTTCAAGTACTTTTATTCCAAGGATGTGGCTGTGATACTTTAGACAGATTGAGAACTTTTGGCACTGTCCACTTGTATATTCTGAAGAAACTTCTTGATGAGTATCTGCCACTCAAAATCTCACCTTTAAATTACTTGATAAGTTTGGGTCCTAGATTTTGTTAAAGTGTGAACAATCTAAATGTACAGTAGCTTCCAGGAAGGGTTTTATCATTTGCATTGTTTTAAATCTATCCAGTGAGTCCTGAGAAATTTGACAGTGGAGCAGCTACTGGATGGAGAATGACGAGATGGCATGGGACAGCAACGAGGAGAGTGGATAAACAGAACGTCTGCTCTCGTTAGCTGTGAGAAGGTCAGCCTGGTCACTCCACGAGAGAGAGGTCATAGACAGTAGACAGTGGCCATGTTCTGTATGAATCCACTTACGTGAAACACTGTGTAGGCAAAATCGTGCAGACAGGAGGTCAATTAGTGGTTGCCAGAGGCTGGGAATCTGAGCGCTATAGGATGGAGTGTCTTTGTGGGATGATGAAATGTTCTGGAATTGGTTGATGGTGAGAACCATGGATATGCTAAAACAGCCATGGAGGCACTTTGCTGCATTCTGTCTTGATTTTGTGGAGCAGAAGAAAGTTCCACAGACATTTTTTATTGAGCTACACATTTTTTATCCTCCCCCTTCCTTCCTCCCCTTCTACCCTCTCCTGTGACCCCCAAGTTCCCAATTTACTCAAGAGATCTTTTTCTCCTTCCTATGTAGATCTATATATGTCTCTCTTAGGGTCCTCATTGTTGTCTAGGTTCTCTGGGATTGTGAATTGTGGGCTGATTTTTCTTTGCTTTATGTCTAAAAGCCACTTATGAGTGAAAACATATTATATTTGACTTTCTGGGTCTAGGTTACCTCACTCAATATGATTTTTTCTAGATTCATCCATTTGCTTACAAATTTCAAGATGTCATTTTTGTTTTGTTTTTTTTGAGACAGGTTTCTCTGTAGCTTTGCAGCCTGTCCTGGAACTACCTCTTGTAGACCAGGCTGGCCTAAAATTCACAGAGATCCACCTGTCTCTGCTTCCTGAGTGCTGGGATTAAAGGCATGTGCTACCGCCACCTGGCTTAAAATGTCATTTTTTTTTTCTGCTGTGTAGTCCTTCATTGTGTAAATGTACCACATTTTCTTTATTCATTCTTCGGTCGAGGGGCTTTTAGGTTGTTTCCAGGTTCTGGCTATTACAATTAATGCTGTTGTGAACATAACTGAGCATGTGTCATTGTGGTACGATTGAGCATTTTTTGGGTAGATTCCCAAAAGTGTTTTTGCTGGGTCTTGAGGTAGATTGTTTCTTAATTTTCTAAGAAATTACCATACTGATTTCCAAAGCGACTGTACAAGTTTTCCCTTCTTTCCTCTCTCCCTCCCCTCCCTCCCTCCCTCTTTTTTTTTTGTTCCTTTCTTTCATCTGTGTTTGAGTGTTTGCCTGCAAGTCCTCATACCACCTGCATGCAGTGCCTACGCAGGACACAAGAGGGCGTATATAGTTAGAACCGGATTTACAAATAATTCTCAGCCTCCATGTGGCTGCTGGGAATTGAACCTCAATCCTTTAGAAGAACAGTCAATGCACTTAAGCATAGGACCATCACTAGATCCCCAGCCTACCAATTTTTAATGCTGTGCAGTTTGGGGATAGCTGGTTATTACTCAGATCAATTCCTCATCAGTTTTAGGGTCTGGACACACGGGTAGTGCTCATGGGTGGAAGGTCATTTGTTTCTCTGAGCTCAGTCCTTGACCATCCAACGACTAGTCTCCAAGAATGCACACATGTTGCACGAAAGACCCAGCGAAAGAGGGAAAGGCTGTAAGGTTCCATCTGCAATTGATTTTCCACACACTTAGAGATAAACCAATCAGAATCCATTCAAAGAGAAGTCAGGAAGGGGAAGTACGCAGCCTTGTGGGAATGTGCGGGGTCCCATGCCGTGTGAAAGCTGGGTAATTACAAGATGAGTCATGTCAGCAGGAAACAAAGGCATGGAGGATCCCACCAATGGAGGAGGCTGGAGCGGGGCCTGGTGGGAGGGGCTTGGTGGGAAGGAACTCAGGGTGTGGGTGGGCAGGCTGGGAAATATATGCTAATGTTTAGCATCATCCGTAGCTCATTCCCTTGTTGCTAATTGTAGCCCTTCCTGCTCTCTCATCACAGTAAACTTTGCCTGCGTGGGCTGGGAGATTAATTGCCTTCCTCGGTTATGTGGTTTCGAGATTTTAGCCTACCTCCATCTCCTTCCATTATCAAGGATTCGGCTCTCTGGAGAGTCACACAGCTCTCTTCTGACCTCAGACCCTTCCAGAGGGGGATGGAAATGCCAAAATGTAGATGCCGAGTTCCTTGATACAAATCATAGAGGCCAATTGATAACTGTTTTGTAATTTGGACTTTGTGAACAATTTATGTCTTTTCATGAAACAGGGCAATTAGCACCAAAAGGGTCCTGCTTCTAAAAAGGCTTAATGGCATTCTTTTTTGAGATAAAAAAAGAAATGTATCTGTAGGTTTAGCTGTGAGTTCTAGACTTGACTCTGGAAAGTGGCTACAGCAACAGCCCTGGAGAAGCCCAGGGGGCATTTAGATGTGTCTGTTGCATCTAAGAAGGAACATGGGTACACAGCCTCCTGAGCTGTGTTCATTGAGACCTGAAGACTGCAGAGGAGCAGTGGCAGTGTGATCTAGAACTCTCCAGCGACCTCTGCTCCTGGGCCGCTCTGACTATGGGTCGGAGAGCTGGACATGCATCCTGTCTTCCATGACTGCTCTCCCGGGCTCCTAAGAAAGGAGCAGGAATCACAGTGGATCATTCAAGAACTGACCCAAGATTCATTCTCATGAAGTCGTGTATGTGGCCGACCCTCCAGGCTGGGCCGTCATGACCAATGCCACCATGCATATTCATAAGGTTTCCAGTGAATATGGTTTCAATTTCCCTGTGCTTATACATAAAGGTTTCTTAGCTGTGTCGTGTGATAAATCTGTTACGCTACTTGAGGGGCAGCCAAGCTGCTTCCCGTGGGGGCTGACTGCGGCATTTTGCATTCTCAGTTCTTGGCGCTTAAAGACTTTATAATGAACTTGTTATTGTAGCTCTCTCTGCTCGTGGGTGTGAAGTGCTGGCTCACTGTGGAGTTAGCTTGCAGTTCCCTGATGATTAATAGCATTTACCAGCTATTTATCTTCTTAGCGCCTATTTGTAGATCTTTGGGAAAACAGAGAAGAATATTTTTTTGTGTGAGTTTTTTTTTTTAATTTGAGCTATTTGCCCTTTTGCTATTTTAAAAGTTTTGCAGTTTCTGGATAGTAGGCCTTCTCTTTATCTTTCTGGGCCATTGCGTTACCTAGTTGCTTTCTGACTTGGGATGTTGGTAGACCATGATAAATGTGTTAAGTTGAGAATATCATTAAACTAAAAACTCATTTCATGTATGCCCCCACCCCTTACCAACATCATGGTTTAGGCTAGGATGCATCTTCCATGTTCTGAACACTTACTTCAGCTCACAGATAGGTGTGGCCATTGGCCAGGAAGCCCACACTGTGCACATTGTGATAGAGTACTGTGTGGCTCATGGAATGTACTTAGCGCCATGCTGAAAAGGAGGCAAGAACAGGTGTGTGGGGGTAGCTTTGCAGCACAGTGCAGTTGAAAACATGCTAAGTCACAGTGGGGTCAAGTCTACCTTCTACCAGACTGAGAAATCCATAGACCAGTGCTTACCTAACTGCTTGGGACTTGAGAAGTTGAGGAATGTCAACCAAAGAAGCCAAGTTGTGTTGACTCAGCCTTGGCAGCATCAGTCCCTAGGTGGTGAAGGATTAGAAAGGAGGAGAGTCCCTCATGGTGGCGAAGATGTGGTAGAGAAGCTGTGTCCTGCTCTGCATCCAGGAAGCAGGGACCAAAGTGGCTGGCATCCTTATCTCCTCTCAAGGGAACATCTCTACCGACACAAATTCCTTCTAGGAGTTGAAGCATCACCTGTTAAAGGTTCCACCACCTTCTAGTAGTGCCACATCCTGGAGACAAAATCCTAAGTGCACGGGCCTCTGAGGATAGTGAGGTCCAGAGTCCACTTCCTTCCCTCCTGCCTCTTCCTTCCTTCTTTGTGCATGTGTGAGTGTTTCTGTGTATTGTGTCTGTGTCTATATGTGGTACACGTCTGTGTGGAATATGTCTGTGAGTGTACCCATCTCTGTGTGTGTGTCGGGAGGATAGAGGTGGTCATGTAGAATACACACACACACACACACACACACACACGAATGGCTCTCATGTAGCCTCAGATTTGATGTGTGGACAGCAATGACCCCTAACTTCCTATGCTACCACCTCTGCCTCTCAAATGCTGGGATTATAGGCATGGACCACCACACCTGAGCCAACTTCACTCTTTCGCTCCATGGTTTGTTTGAATGTCTCGTGTTGGAAACATGACCCTATTCCACTGAATTGTCCTGGTCCAAATTTCAGAGTAAATGAAATCTATTATCTGACCTTTTTGTTTTTTCTAATTTCATAGTTTTAGATTACTTTCTACTGATTTCTACTGGGTAGTATTTCTTAAAATTTTCCTGGACTTTAACTCTTTTATCAGAAATGATCTGAAAACAGGTACAAATGCTGGGTGTTGAAAAGCCTTAACTGTGGGTTCTGCAAGCAAACATACCTGCAATGACCCAGTGACTTTGTGGTTCCTGTCCCACTGCGATGATTGCTAAAGTCCTCTTACTATTTATGGCTGAAGTTGGACTCGGGCCGGGTCACCCTGGGCATCCTCTGCATATTCACGGGATTCTGGATTGTGTACTTTGTGTGATCTGGTGGCAGATTTGTCTTCATGGAACCGCCACTGTTTATTAGATTCCTGTCCCTGTTTCCCTATAAATGGATACAAACATGCTCAGGTGTGAGTGGGGCACCCACGGCTGAGCCAGGGTGAAAGCTCTCTCAGCAGCACCTGGCACTGGCTTTCCTTGGAGGGCATGAGCTGCTCCTGGAGGGCGTGCCTGGAGTTTCTTTTGACATAAAGATCCCATTACATGAACCATCCCAAAGGATGATGCTTCAGAGTGGAGAATTATCCTCCCCGGAGTAGTGGAAGCTACATTGTAGAACTCATCCCTAAAAGCAAACTTGGTAACTTTATAAAATATCTTAGAATTCCATACTTTATAAAACATCTTAGAATTCCATTCATTCTTCAGGTGCCATTATCCATATAACCAATTCAGGAATGTTGGGAAATTCCAGGAGAGAAGTCAGGTGTCTGAAACAGTCCAGGATGGCTCTATAGTGATATTTTATTTGTGTTTTCATAAATAAAGCTTACATGAATATTGGGGTGCAGAGCTAAGCCACTAGAGGCCAGGGCGTGGTGGCACATATCTTTAATCCCAGGACTCAAGGTCAAGATTGAGTCTGTCTAAAATGAGAAATAGAACTCACACAAAGGTGTTTCCAGCACTCAGGAGTCACACACCTTTAATCCCAACACTAGAGGCAGGACTGATATGACTGGGCAGATATAGATATGGCAGAAGCAGACAAGAGTTTATTGCAGTCTCGGGTTTGGTGGAGAGCACTGCAGTCTCCAGTCACTCTGAGGACAGGCTTGTCCCTTTGTTTGTCTGAGCCTTGGCAGAGCTAAGAACTCCCTAGTGGCTGGCTGCTCTGCTTTTCTGATCTTCAGCTTGGACCCCAGTATCTCCCTCTGGGTTTTTATTGATCATGTTACAAGGCTCCTTTCTCTACACTTCCTGCTCCTGCTCACCCACCTTCTCCTTCCCTGGTGCCCTTCTCAGCTACTCCTGTCAATCAGTTGCTGGCTGGCCTTGCCCTCAGTGTTCTCTGTCTGCAGGAATGAGCTCTCTCTCCTCTCCTTGTTGTCACACTCCCATGCCCATCCTCACCGCATCACCCAAGACGGACTTTGCTTCACCATGTCCTATCCATGACATCCATATGTCCACATCCTGAATGGTCACATCCTTGCTTCCAAGCTTTTCCTCCAGGGTTTGAGCGAGAGTTTGCACCCTGCTGCCCCCCATGCTTCCCCCGCCCCATCTTGTCAGCAGTGCAGAAGAGCCACGATGTCTACGTACATCTCTGATTCTAGCTCCTTTTATTTGCACGTTGATGCCAGCTAGAGTCTCGAGTCTCTCCCCATAACCTCACACAGACCTCATTGTCCAGACAGTGCCCCGTATGTCTGATTCACACTGCTCTTCTGCCAGATGCTCCTTGCTTCCCACTGCGCACACTTTTTCTGGGATAAACAAGGAAGCAGCTCAATGGTAGAGACTGGGTCCATCCGCTCCCACGGCACCACTCCGGGTAAACAGTAGAGGCCAGGTGAGTTTACTGATGACTTGGGCAGGATGGCTTTACTTACTCCCTAAACCTCTAAGATTTTGTCTTCATGACTCTGAGGCTAGTACTACACAAGCATGCAGAGTTACTAGGTGTTTAAATGTTTGTTGTCTCGGGAGCTTTGATGTGGAGGAATGGGGTAAAAGGTAGAAAAGCAAAGGAAAAGGGAAATTGGAGGAGAATCCACAGAGGGTTTTGGAATGAAAAGTTTCATGGGTTTTGTGACCCCAGGACCACAAGTTTCATGACACGATACTCAGCAACAACTGATCAGCCCAGACGAATGAGCTCTTGCTTGTTTCCGGGGAGCACCATAAGGAATGTCTCCTGACTCAGCAGAGTGTGACCTCGGGGAGGAGATTATTGGCACATGGGGGCAAAAGGCAATGTGACCTCCGAGGAGGAGATGGTTGGCACATGGGGCAGAAGGCAGTCCCAGAGGCAGGGGCTTGGTTCTGGCCTGACAATCTCTGTATAAAGTAAGTGCCCACATCCACTGTCTCCCACCATGCCAACTGTTCAGTTCACAATGCCTGTCGAGCAGGATGCCAGGGTCGAAACAGGGCAAAAAAAAAGTCACTCCAGAGGTGACGTGTTTCCAATTACAGAAGCTCAGTCCGTTATCATCATGGCGGGAAACATGAGGGTATGCTGACAGGCATGGTGCTGGAGCTGAGAGTCTTACATCTTGACAGGCAACAGGAAGTCAACTGACAATCACACTGAGTGAAGCTTGGGAAAAGAGACCTCAAAGCCTGCCCCACAGTGGCACATTCCCTCCATCAAGACCTCACCTCCTAATAGTGTCCCTCCCTTTGAGTGCCATTTTCTTTCAAAACAACACACATGACCTTTGTTTGCAGGGGTGGGAGGGACTGGTGGCTATTCTCTTATGAGCAGTGGTCCGTCCTATTGCATCAGGGTCCTGCCCTCATGACCTCATCAGACTTCTCTGAGCTCATTTAAAATCCTGTTTCTAAAGTCAACTACACTGGAGTTAAGGGAATCAGTGTGTGGACTTGGGGAACACACATAATTCCATGAATAACATGGACTGGGAGAAGAGATCTTAAGCTTCCTAGGGTCCTGGAAACAATAGCAACAAGGGCAGAAGCAGGGCCAAGCACTGTGAATTCCAGAACAATCACAGCCACTTAAGAGTGAGGGAAGAGAGTATAATTAAACAAATACTTGGTCCATTTCCTCTCAGTGAGTGATACATTGCCAGGGTAACGAGGGAGGTTTGGATATATCCCAGCTACTGAAGAAAACAGAGCCGTGTGACCTCATTTGAATTGGTAGATGCTGCCTTCAGGGAGGACAGCTCTGTGATATCAAATGCCTCTACAGAGGCACAGAGTTCAGTGCGAGCGAGAGTTGGCAGCTAATTGCATCCCTTGGCACAGAGACACACGAAGCAATGAGCCAGAGGAAGCAAATCTCCTGGGATTTGTAGAGACATAGGCAGCATGCCTTCCTCGGCCCTGTAAAGAGGGTGGTGGTGATCAGATGTATAAGCACAGCAGGCAGACTCAGTGGAGCCTCTGTACCCCAGGCTACTTGCCTAGGAGCACAGCAGGGTCCAGCTCTTTCTACACTCCTAGCCACGGGGCACACAATGGCTGCTAGCTCATCCTTCACTTCAGATTAGCAATCCCCTGATCCTCTGTGGGTCTTAGTTCCCAGCTGAAGAGACAGCTTAACCCAGCTGTCAACAGCACATCTCCATCGCTGTGAGCATGGCTCTGTGCTAGCCCCAGGTGGGTGCCCTGAGCTGCTCCGCTCATGCACCCAGGCATGAGTGAGGGAGCTGGGTTGCCTTCAGATCCAGTCAAGAGGCACCTGCACATAGAAACGGCTGCTGTGGGGAGACACTGACAGGAAGCTCTCAGTCTACATATCTCCTCCTTTCCCAAGTAGCCAGGTAGCCCTGGATTCTACAGACCCGGCCTCTTCCTGCTCTGCCTGTGACATGGAGTCTGGGTCTGGGCATAAGAATTTCAGCAGCAAAGGCCAAAATGATCCTGGAAAAACCTACAGAATCTTTTCATATTGTGTTTCTGTTTCAAATCAATACTTTCCCACCAGCTAGCTACCTGATGAGTGAGGTCCCGATTTCAAGGTTGGTTCATGACATTAAGAGTTGCTCAGTGGTTAAGAGCACATCCCACTCTTCCAGAGGACCCAGATTTGATTCCCAGCTCCCACATGGCTGCTCCTAAGCGTCTCCAACTGCAGTTTCAGGGATCTGGCACCATTTCTGGCCTATGCAAGCATTGCATTGAATGCACAAAGTACATAGACACAGATGCTAGCAAAATATATAACGTAAGATATTTTTTTAAAAATTAGCTCAATGATAGTAAAACAGAATGGCTTAGAATTTTTGAGAACTCACAGGGATTGGATTCATTGTTTTATAGACGATAAAATCAACAAGTAGAGTCCAAGCTGATGTAACACCCCTGTTCCACCACGGGTCCTAGGACAGGGCTGACACAGTAGAGGACCTTGTACAGGGAGGCGCGATCAGTAGCCCTGTACTGCTCTTCAGAGCCTTTCAGTGGCGGTGCACCAAACAGCCTGCACTGCCAATGACCACATGGACCCACACAGCCAGAACTCCTCCCCTGCCTCGTGGATATCATACATTGCTTTAGCCAGTGAACAATGACCACACAGAACTACCCGGCCAGAACTCCTTCCTGCCTCATGGATATTATGCATTGCTCTAGCCAGAGGACTGTGTGCTAAAACGCCAGTGTTCTCACTGAGAGCAGAAGCGCAGAGGAAGCAGGCATGTCCAGTCAGCAAGTAAGCATGTCATTTGTTCTTCTGGGCCAATGGAGCAATATGTCCATGTAGGAAGCTGGACAAAACAACCCATAAGGCACTGTGCAGTCCACATAGGAAATGGCTAGTGTGAAGTCTAAGGTTGTTGCTATGGTGACATGAAAGGGAAGGTGTGCAGTGAGGGTGCTGCGACTCAAGAGAAGGATAACTGTAGAGTCACACTCCGTCCTGCTGGGTACCTCCTAAATACTGTGAGATTCATTCACACTTGGGCCACTGCCTTAGAAGTCATGGGCAGGGTAGATGAGGATACACTGGAGGAATATGACATGAATGGAAAATGTGAGCTGATCAGCATCCTCATGAATTCAACCTGAGATGTGTGTAGCACTAGCCTGCTGCAGTTGCATGATGGTATGTCTCGAGCAGCTAGACAGATGAATCGTTCATCTCCAGTAATTCACAGAAGATATGAGCTCTCATGGCTACTTCTGGCCATGGGAAAACATCTAGAATGTCAGAAACACAAGGCAGGTTGTGGTCTTTCTTACAGAAGGCTGGGAGCTACTCCAGGTAGGTATGTGTCATGCATGTAAGTCTTGTACTGCCCCCATCCAGAAGTGTGCATGTCATGAGCCCTTTCGTAATCTCAAGGAGATTCCATTTGATAATGACATACGTCCACACCCGAGGTTTAACCCAGACACGACGGCAAAGCTACCTGATCTGGGTATAGCAAGTATGGCTAGCCGAAGTGTAAAGGAGAATGACCTTGATAGCGTTGAATTGAAGATGGCTAAAATTGGTTGATAGGAAAAGAATTGGCTTCAAATACACCCAAATCACTTACGTATTGGTTCTGTAGAGTTGAACATGCATGTAGAAACAAAGCAGGATTCTGAATTTATAGGCTGTGTTTTCGGTCTCTCTTCTCAGTACTCATTCATGGTGCTCTTCGTGGGGAGGTTTTAGGGAAATAGAGTCTTGTTGGAGAAAACACACTATTGTGGTATGCTATGAAGGTTTAGAGCCTCACCCAGCTTCTAGGTCACTCTCTCTGCTTCTCACATTAGGGTGGAAATGTGATCGATCTTTCAGGTTTCTGCTGCATGACTACTGCCATGCTTCCTTGCCATGACTGACTCATCCTTCTGAAATCCAAATAAACTCTTCATTCTGTAAGGTACCTTAGCCATGGTATCTTTATCACAACAACAAAAGGATGAGTTAGAATTTTCTATTTTGTTAGAAAGGAGGACATTTTCAGGTAAATGGTGGTGTGAGATTTCTGTGAAGTAGTTGATGTGTTCAGAGGACACGGGGCTCCAGTGAATGGCAGTGTGCACCATGTGAGTTCCTGCTAAGTAGGTAGATCAAAGGGAGGCCATTGCAGGCCCTCAGTGAATAGCAGTGTGGACCATACCAGGTATGAACCATGAGGAAAGTCTTTCCTGCCATCACCCGGGAGGAGGGTGACCTTGGCCATAGTCCAGGTTAGAGGAAGGAAGGAGGGCGTGCTTGGGTGGGGGAGCTCTTTGCTGGTAAGGGTTCTGGTGGAGCCCTGGAAGGAGGGACTGCCAAGAACAGTGGCAAGCTCTCTGGTTTTGAACACTTTGAGTATGGCCCCAAGTTAGGGCAGACATGAGGAATACCTATGCACGTAGAGGGGAAGGAGGAGGCTAGCCTGGAGTATCCTGTGGTGGAAAGCCTGTGCTTGCCACAGGACACACAGCGCTCAAGGTGTAGAGGAATTTTATAATGCGATGGTATCCACTGTGTGGGGCTGAAGGAATCCATGTGAGAAGCGCCATTGACTTTCACAACCAGGAGGCTTTAGTGCCTCTTTTAACAGCTATCTCATGGGAAGGTTCAGGGCATATGCCAGAAGTCATGGATGATGAGGGGGTGTGTGATCATCTATTAAATCTGACCACCTTCCTTCTAGAAGAGTTGATATTTTCTCTGTGCTAAGACAGAATGACCGTGAGGAGTTGGCCACAATGTCTGCTCTGCTCTGTCTTATGTTCCAGTGTTCAGACACTGTTACGCTGCCTTCTGGTCTCCCACGGGCTGAAATATTATAAACCTGAAATCCACAGGGTGAAGTCAGACTGCACAATCTCTAGAGTGGCCCCTGGTAGGGGTCAGGAACCAACCACACCAACAGGAAGTTGTATTTATTTTGCCTTTGTTTAGGTTCTTGTCTGGGGCAGAGCCGAGTGGCTCACTGGGAGGCTCAGGGGCTGCCTTTTATTGGGAAGCCCTCCTGGTCTCTCTGCCTGTGGCTCACTCAGATTCAGCCAGAGAAGCCCCATCATGGGAAGGAACAGTTGGCCTTTCCCTTTGCATTTAGAGAAGAAACAGATATCAGGAATATGTGGAGAGGCCCCCAAATGAGGTGTCTTAGTAGGTGGACCCGAAGTCTCTGTTCAGATAGCTTAGTCACAGTCTTTGCTCCCACTGGGGACCACTGCTTGTAGGATTCACCAGCCTCAGCCTCCTGAAGTAAATGAGAAGCAGTTCTAGGGATATGACTTGCTTACTGTAAAGGATGAGGATGGGAAGCTTAGGGGAAGGAGGCATATCAGAGTTAGAGTACAAAGACCAGAGCCAAGAAAGACAAGCTTGCTTCCTGTTCTCTGGCCCAAGGCAGGAGTAGGTTAGCTTAAAACAGAGTCAAGGGGGCTTTGATGCGCCCCATGAGATACAGAGGCACGAGCACCTACCAGGAGCAAAGCCAGGAGTGAAACGTGGCTGCTCTGGCTTCCCAGACAGGCTCAGCATTAGAAAGATAAGCAGTAAGGCTGGGTATAGGGTGGGGAAGGGTGAGTACTGTCATAGGAATTTTGGGGGTATTGGAGAGACTTTCTTTATCTTAAAGTCTCCCACAGATGTCAGGCACTGAAATTGTTGGCTTAGTCCAAGAGGAATTGTTTGCCTCAGGGAGAATTGGTGGTTATGTATAGGGACAGAAAGGCAGACAGGGAGGAGAGGGCCTCCAGCTCTGGTTTGACCGGTTGAGGCTGGTTCCTCACTTTGTCTCTCCACAATTTTGTTTTGTCTGACTCCCTCACAGCCCAGAATTCCTGGGGTCTGCATGTAGTCCAGATGGCTGTGGTTCCTGTTGCTGGAACATTCTGGGCTTACCCCATCAGGTTCCAAAACGCAGCGCCTGGCACGATTCCCAAGAGGCCAGTGAGACAGGACAATGGCTGTCTGTGGCTCTGCCATGGCTTCTGAAGACAATTGATAAAGGAGCAGAGAAAATCCCCACCTAAGCCCCCGTGATAAGGTGCAGCCAGGGTCCTGACTCACTGTGAAGTCGTCAGACACCAAGCATGTCGAGGCTGTAAGGAAGTCTCTCAACGCCCTTTGTCACCCGTGTCTAACAGGACACCCCAGGATGACCAAGTGAGCAAAGGCCCTTGGGGCCCAGAACCACACAATGCCTCCCGAGCAGTACCAGTGGCCACAGGTGAGGGAAGGGCCCTGAGAAAGGAGTGTGTGCTGAGCATCCCATGGGTCCACTGCTAACTAGTGACAAACATTTTATAGAGGGTGTTGGGGTGGTGAGGGTAGAAGGACTGGGCTCTGCCATCTACTTGGGATTGAGTTCATCTCTGTGGAGTTCTTGTGCTCGGTACCTAGAACAATTTTCTGACCCAAAGTGGACCACCCAAGTTGAAAAAGATTGAGAAATATCCCCTAATTAGGAAAAGATTATTTGATGACCCGCTATTTCTGGAGACTGGAGAGTGAGTGTAAGTGGGGTCCAGGTCCAGTGGGTGGGGTCCCTGTCCAGTGGGTGGGTCCCTGCCCAGCCGGCAAGTCCAGCACTTTTCTTTAAGGAGACCCCGGGCTACCAGTGAGAGGCAACAGCATGTCTCTTTCTTTTGGAGTGCCAGTGGCACTGGCAGATAGCTCAGGGGGTTGGAGCTGACTGAGAACTCCTGGCAGCCAGTCAAGGGAGCTGCAGTACTGTGCAGATAGGATCATCCACCAAGGGAAAGGACCAGACAGAGTGGAATAAGAATATGTGGACATGAGGATGAAGACTGTGGCTGCTGTCACTGCTGGGCTCCTGCTTTCTGGTCCAAACCAGTTTTGCAGCTCTTGCAGCTTGAGGGTCTGGAAGCCACCTCGCTGTCCTGTGCACTCACCTCCTCCCTCTGAAACTGGAATGGCGCCTCATAATGAGAATCAAATGTTCAGCACTGTTAGTCTCTTATCTCTGCTCCATACACAGTAGGCACTGAACGCATCCCAGCTGCATGCAGTCCTGGACAGTTGTACTCTCTATTGCTGATGGCAGAGAGCAGATAAAGACTCTGATCAGACTTGGTCCAGCCTGGGTAAGAGCTCTTCTGTGCCCTTCTGAAGACGCCTGGTGATGGATGATCTGGAGAGGGGGTGCTGAGAAGGGCCCCAGTTTTCAGTTCTATCAGTCTGACTTTGGCAGGTTCAGTTCCCCTGTTCACGGTTTTCCCCGAGAGCAGAGCCGCAGGCAGATGGTGGTTGCTCCACTCACATCTTCACCTTGTCAGGGGTCCGTCCTCCCTCTGAGCACCAGGTGGAAGGCGGTTCCTCTTCCACACTGTTGCTCCATGGAGAAGCCAGCACCTGCCTGCCTGGTCCTACCCATGTGGAATCTTGCTGTGGGTGCCTGTGTCAATTTGTGACTGGGTATTATCTTGTTATGGGATTGGGACCACGTCTTGGTCATATTTGCTCTTTTCATACAACTAGGCCAACAGGTGTCTTAGGAGGAGCCAGTGGAGAACATAACGGGTTCCCAAGCATCTGCTCTGTTGGTAGCAGCTTGGAAAGCTGCCTTAGAGGGTTGGTGAACCAACAGGGCTGCGAAGTCAGGAAAGCTAGGACTCTGGAATGTGCCACCCTAAGTTATACAGCATCCTATAGCAACCTATAAACCCGTTTTCCAGTCTGTGTCTTCAGGGAGCACTTCATAGCGTTTCTCTCTTGATCTGGCTATAAAATGGGTTGTGGGGTCTCTCCATTCAGGTAGATGAGATGGAGCTATGGTGTGATCTTGCCCCAGCAAGGGACACTTTCAAACAAAGCAGTCTATGTTGGTTAAGTGGGCCAGTCATGAGGAGCTGATATTCTTACATGGGCTGGTTGGTGAGTCCCTGTGGGAACGGATCTGCCTCAGTCATGGGAACAGCAATGACTTCCCATGGGCCCCGATTAGGGCTGGAGATCTCTGAACCAGAGGGAGTGCTGTGGTGGTTATTCTGATTGGCCAGAGCATACGATGGTCAAATAAATGCCAGACAACACGCTCTGTCAAAGTGCTTTCTAGACATCATTAACATTTAATTATTAGCCTTAAAGGAAAGATTCTCCAACATGTGAGTGGACCTTAGCGGATCAGCCGAGGGAACCTTCAGAAAAGAGAGAGGTTCCCCTAGAAGAGGCTGGGCCAACACTGAAACTATAGCTTTGTTGGTAGAGGATGTGCTTCACAACAATGAAACTATGGTTCCATTCCTGGCACATCATAAGCCAGGCACGGTCCCACACTTTGATATCCCATTACTTGAGGCGTCGAGGCAAGGGGGTGGCCAGAAGTTCATGGTCATCTTTGGCCAGACAGAGGATTAAAAGGCAGCTGGAATGGAAGTCACACCCAAGTTTGCACCCTGATGTCTTTTGGGATTCACATTCAAAATGTCCACAATTTTGTTTCAGACTGCAGGGGTCCAGTGCAGACCTCAAAGGGACTGAGCTCTGTAATCAGTGGCCAGTTGTTTGAATAACCTCTCTTCTCTCTACCACCTGTGGGCTCTGCTTCTCAGCACAGCCTCACATAGAGCCAGTAGGGCCTGCTGCACAGATGCTCTACATGGCCTTGAGACCTATCGCTGCCCATCTCTCCTGCAGCTCTATCTTCTCCTCCACAACGGGAGTAGAAAATGGCCCATGATGTTCTAAAACTCTCTTAGACATTGGTATCCTCTGCCAGACCTTCCCCTCGGAAGCAAACCTCATGACAAACCATGATGAGATTTCAAAGCACACTATACGATATAAAATTTATTATAAAATTTCAGCAAATATAAATATCTAGGCACCTATTTGGAAGGCCTAGGTGGGGAGATCAGAAATAAGCACCAATAATGACAGAGAGGTACAGGGGTAGGTTGGAGGGTTGCCATGAGTCCTTCCATTTGAAGGTTGTTGGCCTCTGCTCTCAGCTCAGAAGCAAACTTACAGAATGAATTTTAAAACCACTCAACACACAAACCACAGCCTGGAGCTTAACACTAATAGCACATCAATGACTTGGTTGGCATCGGTTACTGGGGACCCTGATGTTCCAGGGACACCTATATTCTCATGTAACCCACGCTTCTGATTCCTCCTTTAAAACAGAACAGCATTGAGAAATGGGTTGAAACAGTAACTCACTGTAAATAACCAAGAAAGAAAACAAAATATCAAAGTTGCTCCTCCAGGGCAAGGTCTGGAAGTACAGAAAGCACCTTAGTGGGGATTTTGTTCTCCTATTTCCAAGTATGCAAAGTCCTAAGTCAGAGGCCCCAGCAGGTACCTGCTCTTGGGGCCACTGGAGTAGGAGAGAGCTATCTCACACCTGCCCCTCAGTGTCCACAATCCCTTCACGATGAGAGTGGAGCCCCCGAGGTCGGAGGGGGGCCAGTGTGCTGGATGGCAGATGCTCTGAACCCTTTCCTGATTCTTACACTTCTCTTTTTGTAAATACATCCAGCATTTGCTGTTAGTGGTGCCTGTCTTTGGCATTTGGTTTGGCTGAATGCCAACACAGGGAACGGCTGCTTCCTGCACACCATAGCACAGGCTCCTCCTGTCCATATGCAGGAGGTCACCCAGCGGGACCCCACTTTCCCATCTAACAGAAGATCAGAACATGCCCTTTGTGAGTGCAAGTATATGCTCCCATACTCAGAAACACATTGATGCACCCTGGGTCAGAAGCCCAACAATCCGTCTCCTTCCAGCTCCTGTCTTCCTGGATGCATCTCAATGCACACTGCACAGCTGTCTGGTCTGGCCTCTCTCTGCCGCTCTCAGGGGGCATCTTCTTGCTGCCGGGACCGGTCCTAGCTCACAGGTTGGATCTGGAGCAGGTGTTGCAGCACTGCTTGCTGTAGAACCTGTGACTACACATGCCATGGTGAGGTACTAGGTAACACCAGTGGAAGAGGTCTTGGCAGAAGGTGTCTAGAAACAAGAACACTGTGTGTTAGCCTGAGGCTCCTATGGGCAGCCCTGGACTCTGTCAACCGTCTCTGGTACACAGAGAAACATGAGTTTGTTATGGCCAAGGAGGAGCTCCCCTCCAGACCAGTTGTTGTTGGAGTATGAAATATCCCATACAGACTGTTTGGGCTAAACTCTTGATCCTCAGTTGGTGGTGATGTTATGGAAGGCTGTGGAACCTTAGGAAGTTGAAAAGGGTGCTGTAAGGGGTGGGTCTTGAAGTTGTATAGTCTGACCCTCACTTCCTTTCCCTTTGCTGCTTTCTGACTATGGATGGATACAATGTGGCAAGCTCATACTTCTGTCACCATTTCCCTGATCCCTGCTGGATACAATGTGTCAAGCTGCTCACATTC
>JABTXL010006268.1:2251748-2280963 GCA_025134845.1 Neodon shergylaensis | reverse complement strand
CCATACCCACCCTCGAGGGGCCACCCATGTGTGGGAGAGAAAGGCCAGGAGGGCTTAGTGGGCTTTGGGGTATATACCCCGACAGGTAGCTGCCCCCCAACCAATGTGAGCCAGTCCCCAGCATCAGCGTCTTACCTGAGACCAGGGTGAGGCAAACCAGCTGCCTCGTGGGGGGCCTGCAGCAGAATATGGAAGGTTCTTGGGACAGGGGAACAGGGCACAGGCCTGCTCCAGTTCCAGGTCCGGCTTCGGCAGATGCAGGCACTTCTTGGAGGCCAGCTCTCGGAACTTTCCAGAGACGTACTTCTCAGCACACCTGAGAACTCTCTGCTGTGTCCCCCTCTCGCATGTCACGGAGCACTGGGAAGAGGAGAGCAAGGAAGGGTTCAACGGTCAAAGTGTTCCCTGATGGCACCAGCTCTAACACTCACATAAATATAGCTATTTCATGGCTTGGACCTTGGCATTTTTAAAAGAAAAAAGACATTTATAATATCCAATATTAAAGTCAATAAGGAGGATTTGAGGTTGGGCACTGTGGTACAGAAACTCCCAGCAGAAGGATGGCAAACTGAAGACCCCGACTCAAAACAAAACTACAAACAGCAGTGGTACAGAAGGAAACCTTGTGGGTGTGATTCTGAGAACACTTCTACTGCTAAATTTAAATGCTTGGC
Organism: Neodon shergylaensis; assembly: GCA_025134845.1. NCBI lineage: Eukaryota > Metazoa > Chordata > Mammalia > Rodentia > Cricetidae > Neodon > Neodon shergylaensis. The sequence goes on along the minus strand of JABTXL010006268.1, from coordinate 2,280,286 downwards.
TGTCACTGATAACAACAGAGAAATATTATGAACAAAGATATGCAGTGAATCATAGCCCTCTGTATTGCCCCCACACCTCCTCTGCAGCCACAGTATGGGCCCCTAGAGTATTCCAGGGTTCAGAAACCTTCCCTAGAAACCTGAGTGATTCCTGGAAAGGAAGCAGCTAGGCATGGGGGCGGGGGTGAGAGCATTTGGGGTGTGTGTGAGAGCACTTGCTCTCTCTGGGATGCAAGCCAAGCCCAAGCGATCCCTGCTGCCTGGCGCCTGCATGAGCTGAGAGGCCCTGGATGGACCAGTGAGTGGACATGAGAAGCTGTAGCATCTGCTAAGCAGAAATGGCACATGAGGCTACATCCTCCATTACCTCAGGCCAGTGCCGGTGTCCACAGCAGCGATCCCAGCTCTGAGATATGGCTGGCTTTTGCTGGGTAGAGGGGCAATGCTGGGCAGCCTCAGGACCACTGGGTCAAGATGCCAACAGGGGATCTAAGGGAGCAGAGCTCCTCACACTTACTTACTAGCTTCCAAATGCCTCTGTGTCCCCTCCATCCAAGACAGAGTCCCTATTAGAAGACTATTTTCTGCTGCCTATTGAGTATAGCACAGAGAGAAACTCTGGTATATGTGTGTAAGTCTGTGTGAGTATATGTGTGATTGTGCATATTCTCTAGGTATGTGCCTGTATGTATATGTGTGTATATCTCTATATATGTATATATAACATGTGTACATATAATATATATATATGTATACATACATCTCTTTCTCTGGGTGAGATGTGTGTGTACATATATTATTTTGAGTGGTAACCTTTGAATTTCTTTTCTTATTTTTGTCACTGTTTTTATTTTTTAATTTATTTAACTTTATTTTATGTGCATTGGTGTGAAGGTATCAGATCTCCTGGAATTGGAGTTACAGACAGTTGTAAGCTGCCATGTGGTTGCTGGGAATTGAACCTAGGTCCTCTGGAAGAGCAGTCAGTGCTCTTAACTGCTGAGCCATCTCTCCAGCCCCCCCCCCATGTGTAGTGTTTTACATGAAGAATTTCCTCCCTGGACAAAGCCCATAGACTATGCAGCCTAAGCCTCCTGCTGTCTGCCTCTAGCCTCAGAGGTTTGCCCAGTAGACTTGACTTTCGTACTGAAGTTGGAAATCCATCCAGAGTCGCCTTGCATTTGCTCTGGGTATCATGAACCTGTGCACTTGACTAGCAGTGGCGAGCTTACTCTATCCACCGGACAATGCTGCACTTAGCTTTCAGTGGCAAACAGTGTCTCAGGAAGATGCAAAGCCCCGGGGGTCACACCGACCCTCCTCCTAAGCAAGGCACTACCTGGTGTGTGTGGAGAGACAGGGCACCTTTGGCCCTGCCCTGAGAAGTGTGAGCAGAAACAGTGATTTCTTTCCCAGCTGCAGTGGGAAGGTGGAAGTTTGGCCTTGGGGGACAGTACATCCTTGGCTGGTGTGGAAAGATTCCCGGGGGCCTGTTGGGCTTACTTAGACCAAGGCTAGTCAGGAAACCTCTATACTCCAAGCTCAGAGCTCCTTGGCTAGTCCTCCCATGGGGTCTGGACATCCCCAGTCAGATGAAAGGGGATGTGCTCTTCATTGCCATCCCTGCTGTCCTTGGCTCCACAGCCAGTGGTTCAGCAGTGCAACCCAAGACATTTCTGCAAACATGAACTGACTGCCCACGGAGATCCTCTTCAGAAATGCATTCTGTGCTTTCTGAATGAGCACATCCACTCCCTGATGTGCCCAAGGCTTGAGAAAGGCTACCAATGTAATTGTGAGGAGGGATTGGGCACTGAGGGAGGGCAGCAAGGATGCCAGGGAAGCAGGTGATCTTGGGCCATGACTGATGGAGGGGACTGACTCAAAGCATGGGAAACAGAACTTGCGCAGTATGAGAAGACATGGTGAAGCTAGAGGAGGCAGAAGCAGGCTGCTTGGAGGAGTGAGGCGACCCCATTCTGAGGGAATCTGGTGGGCGTACCTGAGACCAGGCAGACACCAGCCACTGCAGCTTCTTGTGCTTGTGGCAGCGCTTGAGCAGGCAGACTTCGTGGGTCCTCGGCTTGGGTTCCGAGGTGCAGGCAGCGTCGTGCAGCAGCTGGGCTCTGGCAGAGGGGTTGGTGCTCTTACAGGACACCGTTCTCTTCCTCCACCCTTTCCCACAGGTCCGTGAGCACTGCGCAAGAGAGAAACTTTCAGCAAAGGAGGGACAGTTTTCAGACTCGGCTGGATGTCCCAGGCCTCAGACAGAGCATCCCACAGTGTGTGGTCCAGCCTCTGTCCCTTCTCCGCCCCACCTGGTTACCTCGGCCCAGGGCCCGGTGCTCCAAGCGGGTGGGCAGCCTTGAGAGTTGCAGGCCTGGTGACTGGAGGGTGCAGGTTGCGGGCACAGGCTGGCAGAGATGGGCTCATCACGGTAGTGCGCCCTCCGCCTACACTGCACAGGTCTGCTCTGAGTGCCTCCACCACACGACCGGCTGCATGTGCTCCAGTTTCCTACGGACCAGCTGGCAGGGGACCCGGAAACACAGAAAACCACAGTGAGGGGAGGGATGGCACCATGGCTCCAAGTCAGTGGGTACGTGTATGTGTTGAGAGGTGGCCCATGGCTTTCCTGTGATACCTGACACAAATGTAATCTTTTCCAGCCACAGTTTTCATAGAGAGGCCATTTCTGCCCATGTGTCGCTGGTGCTGAATCTGTCTCTACGCCTTTAAGGGGAATCTGGTTTCCCTGTATTTGCAAATAACCCACCTTAGAACAGATCTTTAATCTCCCTCTAAACTTTTTTTTTTTATAAAAATAGAAAACTCCAATCATATCCCAAATAAAAACCCTCTGTGCTTACACCCACTCAGCTTCAACAGCCATTAACACCTGACCTTAACCTATGTAACAACTGCATGCCAAATTCAAATGCAGCTATCTCAATATAACATGTGTATGCCAATTTCAGACAGTTATTTCCATGTGCATTCCTTGAGGATTCAAATTCCTTGTGTTTTTAAAAATGTAACCACAATATCATTATATCTAACACATTATGGTATTTAACATGTGTGTATGGGGTGAGATTCTGGAGGAGCTGGAGGGGTGAGGGAAGAATGATCAAAATATATTGTATGAATTCATGATCCTTATCTTCCATACAGTCTGCTCCCCCCTCCCCCATTACAGGATTTTGGATGCTGTGTCTCTGTCTTTCCTATATTACTTAGCAGCTGGGTAATTCAGATTTGATTTGATGTCACCTGTGGTCACTCAGGGATTGGTGTACCTATTGATAGGATGCTGTGTTAGCTCATCATCTTCTCAGTTTCTCCACAGTGTCTTCTCCCAAAGCTACACTGTGACTTCCATCTCTGGTTTTAAAAGCATCCTTGTTGGTGAATGTGCTGTCTGGAACTGGGGCATGAAATGGAGGTGGGTCCAAGTTCAGCCCAATGGTGCCTTACTAGGTGTGAGCTAAGCTTGGGTATGATTGCACTGCCTTGCGTCGGAGGGCTTTGTGCCCATGGTGATAAGTCAGAACAAGGGACCATGAGGACACCTATTTCAGCATAACCATGATGGTCAACCAGTCCAGGGCACCATGAGGACACACACTTTGGCATGGCCACAAGGCCCAACCTGTATAGGGACCGTGAGGACACACAGTATGGTGTGACCGTGATGGATGCTCAGCCAGACAGGAGCCGTGAGGACACATAATGTGGTGGGGAGTTTGCCCATTGAGTCATCTCCTTGATTTAGTTTGGGACTCCTTGGATAGTATTAAGACTAAGGTGGTACATCTGAAAGGAGAGGCAGCTGAGGAAACTTCCTGGAAGAGAAAGGGGAGCCCCCACTCTGAGTTCCACGATGCCTGCAAACTCGACAGCAGCCGATGCTTCTGCTTAGTTTTGCTTTGGAGGCGCCGTATGCTGCTTTACTCCTGAAGAGATTCCATTACGTCTTGAAGCAAACTGTAAAGAGCCTGTAATTTTGAAACATATAAAAAGAAAACACACAAGGGCTCTTGCAACTGGTCCCACGTCAACTGTGGGAACACCAGATTCTCAGTATCAGAAAGATGAGTGTTTTTTTGTTGCACGCTAACAGATAAGTGGGTGGCACATCCTTCTGGTGAGGGACTGGTGTCTGCTGCGGTGGTGTGATGGCTCCGCACTTGGATCCTCTTGGCTGCTCCTTGGCCACCTCTGTACGCTTTCATGTTGTTTTTTTTTTTTTTTAAATATTTTCCCATTTCTTATGTTTGCTCTCAGCCCTGCAGCCTTATAAATGGTAATTGGTGTCCACGCTGGGGCCGTGAAAGACAGCTTGGCTGCTCGCACACTTTCCACACCTCCTCCCTAAGTCTCCTGTCTCCACCATCTCCAGCCACTCCAACTGGGTTGAGCCGTTCTCCACCGGCTCCCTTAACTGCAGGTCATTAAGAAAAGCCTTCTGAACAGAGATCACGCAGATTGCTTCTGCAAGCGCCAAGTGTCTGTTTTGCTTCACAGAGGGAGCTCAAGGGAAATGCCTTCACTCCAGCTTAGGAAAGACTTTCAGTCCACACTGTTCTGATGCCACTCGAGGGAGGGTTCCCCATGCTGGAGCAAGCCTCATTCAGCAACTGATCACGGACCACAGCAACGACTGCTTTGTTTAGTTTGTCTGTGTCTATAAGTGGAAACAAGTAGGCTATTCTTCCTCAGTCAGTCAGGGTTCCCCGGCAGGATATGGATGCACTCAGCCTCCACTGTGGGGGCTTTCTCACAGGGCCTGCCTGTGTGGATGTCACCACGGCTGTGAGTCGTACAGAGAGTTGCTTTATTTCAGACTGTAAGCTGTGTTTCTTGGTATCTTTTGCCCCACATTAAGTATCTGTACTGATCAACAGCTACTAAGTTTTGGATCTGGACTGTTCCTCAAAGGCCAGGGTGTTGAAGACTGATGTCAACCCTCAGTGCTATTGTGATCTATTGTGATGCAGGATCTGTTAAGAGGCAGGGCCTTGTCACAGGGACTAAAGTCACTAGGGCATAGCCTTGAAAGAGCTGCTGGTACTCTAGACCCTTCTGGCCTCTCATCTGCTTCTGGAACCATATGAGGTAGCAGATTTCTCGGGTTCACATTCCTGCTGTGGTGTGATGTTTCCCCACAAGCCCATGAAACAGGGAAATCAGCTATAGAAACCTTCAAAGCTGCAAACCAAAATGAAGTCTTCTCCTTCTTAGTTGACTCATCCCTGGCTTTCTTCCAGTAACAGAGCACTGATCAACACACCAGGTGTTAGATGTTTCTCAATGAAATTCTCCTTCCCATCCAGTACCCTTTTAAAGATAGAAATAACACAGGGCTTCATCCTGTCTATTGGCTTTGTTGGCATTTCAAGGTCAGGCATTTTGTTCTGTTTTCAGAGTTAACTCTCAGTGAACACTTTTGGGTGCAGTAATCATGGCGAATGATGGACACACAAATCCCAGTCACAACCCACCTGCAAGAAGCTGTGATGAGCATTCTGTGCCCATGGAGAGACGTCATTTGACAGATGAGGATAGATGTTATTTGACAGACAGTCTGGAGGCTCTAACTTGAGCATTTATCATCAGGTGGGTTTTTACAACCTGACTTTCCCACGTAATAGCCTCTGTCACAACACTCAGGTCTCTTATGATTAAACCATCTTCTTCACATGTGTACGTGAGCCCTAATGAGTCCCATGATACCTCCCACCCAGTGCACACACACACTCAGCGCTTAGCAGCTTCCAGCTGCTTCTGTGGCTTGAGAGAATGGGTGCTAGCCATGCTCCGAAGCCACATAAACCTCGTCAGCATGTGTAAGTCATTTGCGATCCACCACCCTTTTCAAATGAAATGTCTCAAATATAACACTTCACATCCAGCAGTGAACACAGGCAGTTTGAGCAGCTGCCCTTTCCATAGGACAAAATGAGCTTATTTAGAGCAGAAGCCGGCTGGCTAGCCACGGCCTGAGGTCAGTGGATGGAGGACATGAAGGAGGCAGGTGATCAGGGCCCCGTAGGTCTCCCTTCTTATCAGGTGATGAGAATTTAGGGTTGGCCTCTCTGCCAAAGGACATTTCTGTCACCATTTCTCAGCACCAGCCCCAAAACAAGTTCTGTCTCTGCAGGAGTCAGGGAGCCTGTTTGGTAACCAGACGCATAAGTGTGAGCTGTGGGATCATGTGGACAGGCATGGCAGACTGCTACAGTCTTGGGGCATGTACTGATCTCTTGAGCCCAGGAGAATCTCCAGAATCTCCAGGTTCTTTTGACATGTGACAAGCTCTAGAGGCTCAGAGTCATGGTGCGGCTCAGCTGGCACCCTTTCTCCTCCTCCACCAAAGGTGGTTTACACAGGTGACTGACATACTGACCAGCAGGCCGGGACCTTCTCTGTGATGTGTCCTTCAGGGGTTCAGGTCAGAGCAGAAAGCCCACTTCTGACTGACGGCTGCCAGCAAGGGGAAAGTGCTGGAAGCCAAGCCCTCCCTGGCACCTTGAGGATTTCCACTCAGCAGTTACTTCATTTTCTTTAGCCTCAAAAAGTTGGACCACTTTCTTTCCTTTGAAGAGCTGAAAAGCAGATTTATAATGAACCAGACATGGACCCTGAACTGTTTTCATGTCTAGATGCAGGATTTCTCTGTGGAAGCGTGCAGAGCCAGACATCAAAAACTTACTCCAAAGGAGTCGCCACACTGTTAATTTTATAAACAGTGAGGAGTCAGCGGCCTATAAAGGCTCACTTAAATATTAAGATGCTATTTTTACCAGATTTTCTTCTCTCACTGTCCTGCCATTGCAGACTACCTTACAAACAAACAGAAAGGACCACAGAGCTTCATTTACACAGGGTAAAGAAAAGGAAAAAGGGAATTCTGGAAGACACACAAACAGCAAGCTGACCACCATATTATGCGTGGTCTCAGTTCACCCAGGTTTCAACCAACAGTGTCCATCTGTGTTGACAGAGGTGTCTGTCTCTCCCAGTCCTGCAGCAGTTCAGTCCCAAGGAAACACACAGAGGTCTACATTAATCATAAAGTAGTTGGCCTATTAGCCCAGACTTCTAATAACTCTTACATCCTATATTAACCCATAACTCTTGTCTGTGTCAGCCACGTGGCTTGGTACCTTTTATCAGTGAGGCGTTCTCGTCTTGCTTCCTCTGCATCTGAATGATGACAACTGCAGACTGACCCTTTCCTCTTCCCAGAATTCTCTTGTTCTTGTCACCCTGCCTCTACTTCCTGCCTGGCTACTGGCCAATCAGCATTTTATTAAAACAATACAAGACCATTGTCCCACAGCACATCTGAGAGTTTACTCCCTGCAGAACACTGGGCTGTTGCAGTAAACTTCTCTCGATGCCTTAGAGGGGCTGATTAGTTCCGGAGTGAAGTGAAGTCATGGCTCCTGGGGAGTCTGCCCTCCATACAGTTTCCACCACGAATGGGGTGGAAAGGGTGGGCATTTGATCCTGGTGAGGCAGCAGAGGTGACTCCCGTTGACCAGCTTCGTCTCCAAGAGGTTAGCCTAAGTGCGTCAGTGAGCTGATACAGGAGCAGGCTCTGTCCCCAGACAAACCGAGGCCTACATTTGCCTTTGTTCTGCTGGAAATAATTAGGGCTTCCTGTGTTCAAATTTCAGTTTGTGGCTACAACTCCCTTCAGCTAGCTGCTGAGAAGGAAGCTACTCCTTGGGTACTGGGTCAGCAAGGTCCTTGGCTTAGGATGTCCTCCAGGGACCTAGCCATCCTCTGGGCTTTGGCAGAAGACTACAAGACTTCTGGCGTTAAAGCAAAGCCACCTGGGAGGTTAGAGGAAATTGTCCCCAATAGTTCATTCCTCCACATCTCTCAGACAGTCCTCCTTGGGAAGTGGGGGACTTTCTTGCCCGTGAAGGGCAAAAGTAAATAGGAGAAGGCAGAGTGAGGTAGTGGGGTGTTCACAGCTGAGTACAGGTTCCCCAGACTGTACCTACAGCAGCCTGTCTCACAGGCAGGTTCTCACTGTGCCCTCTCGTGTTCCTCTCTCAGCAGAGAACCACTCAGATGGGCTTCTGTCCCAGTGGCTTCCTGTACCAGCTGTCCTCTTCCCAAGACATCAACCGCATGGCCCGAGTGGTCTCCTCCTTGCCCATGGGCTCACACTGGCCTCATTAGAATCTGGTGTGTATTCTCACTGAACGGAGGGCATCCACTCCCTGCGATTCTTCACCCCAGGGGGAGCTCTCTGGCCCTGCTTACCAATGAAGCACCAGCCTGGAGATGCCAATCTTGCCCCTGGGTGTCCACAGTCTTTTGTTTTGTCTTTTGGGGTCCATCCACCCTGCTGCGTCAGCCCTTAAAGCCTGTTTATGCCAACGGGTCCTGTCACTGTAACTATGTAACATAATTAGCTTTGGTGCAACTTTGTGAAACACAAGCCATGAAAAGAGAGGCTTGTTTCTAAGAAAATGAACTTGAGTCTTGGGAATGACTCAGTAAAGACCAGTCATTAAATGGGACTGTTGTCAAATTAGGTGTGGCCGAGGAAAAACTCAAACACAGAGAAAAAAAAAAAAAAAACAATCCGAAATGATTTTGCACTGGGATGAGTGGCGTGAGCTCATGCATTTCAGAAACTCAAACTGGAAACCAGTGCCCTGAGCTTGTTGGTGGATCCTTAGTTATCAGAAAGGTTGGGTCATTAATTAAGAAACTCACCAGGTGACACAGTTATGGATCTCAAATGGAAATAAATATTAAAACCCCCTCCCAGTCTCTCTTGTATATTCCGTACTTTTTGAAAACCAGTGGGTAGACATGCCTTGTTTTGATGGCTCCTCACCCACCCTGCGGACCCTGTGCTTATGAACATCTTCCTTCAACAGCCAGTGGCCCATCTCAGCTCCTACTACCTGGGTAGGTAGGACCCTGCACTGAAGCTGGACCCTGGCCACTGTCCCCTAGCCTACTGCCACCGTCCTACTCCCTAGCAAAGCTCTTCATTTCAGCTGTGGGGATTCAAGCCGTTTCAAGCCTTTACTTTATTTAGCTCAGTAGATGCTGTCCCCAGGGCAGCCCCTATAGACCAGGCAACATTCCTAGCCAGACAGACTTTGAGAAAGCCTATGGGAAGGACGGTCACATCTAGAATCATGAGTGTAAAGATGGGCCGCATGGGCCTCTAAGGTGACAATGATAGAGAATTTCAGTGTGGCAAAGATGAATGTTGGAAAACAAGGATAGGAGAGGATCAGGGTGTGGCAGTACAGGGCTGTGGGGCACTAGAGGCCCGGGTGGCATTTGGGATTCTAGAGGATGATAGTGGGGAGACTGACTGGAAGACATCCAGAGAAGGGAGGGACCAGCAGAGACAGCGCCACTGAAGATGCTGAGCCTACTGGATACCAGTATGACTGTAGGGGCTGGTGGCAGGTTACTCACAGATGTGGCTCACCCTGAGTGGCCACAGAACATGTTCCAGAACTGGCTATTTCATCACTGCCTTTGTGAAATTCACAGGTTGAAGAAAATGCAGAGTCTCACAAATTGACAGTCCCCAGTAACTGAGCCCAGACATGAAGCTGCTGTGTGAGAATCACGATGCCCTTCATGGTTTCCTAGTGGGTTCACCACAGTGAATGTGTGCGGGGGAGAGCGCATTCTTCCTATTGGTATAGAAATACATCAACCTGTAACCATGTGTGAACAGGATTGTGCTGATCAAAGCCCGCGTTTGCTCCTGACCTTGGATACATTGCTTCCCACTTTCTGGGTTCTGACCATGGGGGCAGCAAGATGTGGGATAGAAAAGTGGCCCTGGGCCAGGATGTCTGGTGTCTTACCTCGGCCCCTCTTCCTTAGAAGGCCTTTGGAGAATCATGAGTACCCTTAGCCATATCAGCAGCTATAGACTGGAGCTCATCCTAACACGCCCCTCCCCCATACAGCATTGGAACAGGAGCTGGCATACAGCAGGGGCTGCTGAACCCTGAGCTGCAGTTCTCAGGGAGGCAGCCATCCTCTCTTCTTCACCCTTCCCTTGGCCTCTGCTCCTCATCCCTTGTTCAGAAAAGTAATGATGCCCCACATGGTATACAGGACTCAATAAACCCAGTCCCTTATCTACTTAATGCACAAACAGGAAGATAAAACTGTTTCCTATAGCATTACTTATATGTTTGTTTTCAGAAATTCTGTGAAAGGCCATTAAAAGCACAGCCAATCAATATGAATTATTTTAAATCCAAAACAACCACAGAGACGTGAACACTGGTTGTATAACATCTTACTGTTTTCCCTTCACATACTAATATAAAGTAATAGAGCATGATGCTGAGATTCTGCCGAAATATTCAGTCTGTCGCCAATATTGTAAATTTTAAATTTCTATAGGTGAGAGGGAGAGGAAGAAGAATGAATGAAGAAAGCTGTATAGTTCAAGTAAAGAAAACCGAGAGCATGAATGCATCTCTAAGAGAAGAAAGCGATTCACTAGACTAGAAATACCAGCAAGATCTGCAAAAGGGCCCTCCCTCCAGGGCTCATAAAGGTGCGTGAGCATAGGAAAGAAATGTCTGAGGAGCTCTCACAAATCCTGTGCTTTATATGGAAAATATAACCAGGTACTTGAACAGCCCCCAGGAGAAGCCTCAGAGGCCCACTGAGTAAAGGAAGAAGAACCCTGAGGTACATTGTGTTGCTTATAGGCAACACCACCCGATGCTCCCGGAGAGGGTGAGGTCTTTCTTCCTCCTGCTCACGCTCACGCTCACACTCACGCTCACGCTCACACTCACGCTCACGCTCACGTTCACAGGCACAGACTCTCCTAGACATCTTATTTGCTGGCCAGGGAATGTCCTTGCTTACAACATTTAAGTGAAATCATCTATACGAACATGAACTTGCATGCTACATAGGTGTGAGAATTCCATACCTAAGATGCTTTATCCCTTGGGAGATTTCCTGTCCTAGAAAGTGCCATGTTCCTGACTGAGGATAACCTCCACCCAAATTGTTCAGAAGATGAATCTGCTGAGGAAAACATCATCTAAATCACCCCTAAAAGACGCCCATGAGATTTTCCTGATCAGCCTGGCATCCAAAGCTTGGGTAACACAATCATTTTGTCTTCCATAAAAGGTGACACAGACAGACACAATGCTTTCTGTGAAGACACTCTCACGGCAGAGGGGGGATGCCATCCCCTGGCCGGGGGGGGGGGAGGCAAATAGCCTATGAAAAGGGTCAGCTAATGAAAGGCTCAGTTTAGTGATCTGTTTCAGATGCAGAGATGAACTCCCACACCACCTACAGCCGTAGCTGTAACCACACATGCAGCTCTGATTGCAGCTGCATTGGGCTCCCGGGGCCAACATTCACCCTAATGATTGAATTGACTTTGTTGATGAACGATGAGAGTTGCCTCAGAGATACATAGGTAGCTATGTGTTTTAGCAGAGTGTTTTGTTTCTTCAAATTTAGGATCCCTTTGCCATACTCTGTGGATCTTCACATAAATATGTTTTTTGGATTCTCTTTTTTGTTGTTCTTGGGTTTTTGTTTGTTTGCTTGTTTAGTTTTTCAAGGCAGGGTTTCTCTGTGCATCAGTCTTGACAGTCCTGGAACTCAGTCCATAGACCAGGCAATCCTCTAACTCTCAGAGATCCACCTGTCTCTGCCTCCTGAGTACTGGGATTAAAGTTGTGCTCCTCCACAACCAAGCAGCATGATTGTCTTTATTGTCTGAGTTCCCTTGGCTCTGTGAAGGGGCTCATTGAAGTTAAAGTTTCAACATCTCAAGTGCTTTTTCACCTCCCATTGTGACCTGTTCTCCATAAAGACAGAGACAGAAAAGTCCCAGGATCAGGACTTAGATGGCCAGCAATTCCTATCTCTCAGGAAACTCCCAACCTCACATCTCAAAGAAGAGATGGGTGGTAGTCTCCAGGGAAGAAAAGAGGTGACAGACAGCTTGGCTCACCCATGCACGAGAATGTGACAATAAGTCCCAGTTGCTTACAAGCTGGGCAGACCCTGGGAGTGACTCGTCCAGTGCCTGTCACTAGTAACTAAGTAGCGAACAGTAGCAACTGATACTGGAAAATTTAGGAGAATCCATTATTCTCCTATTACAAGCACTATGACATGCTTATAAAAACATCAGGATGCTAAGGGAAAAACTCCCTCTCATAGGTGAAAGAATTTCCAGGCTATGTATCACCCAAAAGACTTTTTCCTGATCCTGCATTAAGTCAGCTCTTGTTCCATTTGCCTCTCTGCTGCACTGAACCTGGAGCTGGCAATGATCAATTCTCAGTCTCTAGACTCACCAGCTCCAAGGATCCATGGGCCTTGAGCCTTCTTACCTGGGAGGACAGGCTGACACCTTGCAGGGCACCAGCCCTGTGGCAGGTCGAGTCTTGGGGTTGCAGAAGGATGCATTCACTTGAACCCTCAGGTCTCTGTAGCATCCCACTTTTGAGTTCATCTTGCCTGTAGAAAGGGAACATGCGATAAAGACAAGGAGCCATGACCAGAGATAAAGATGCAGAAGAGCTAGCAAAGCCATCTTTAAAATTGTTTGAAAAACCTTAACTGTGTTTGCATGCCTTTGTGTTAATGCCCAACGCTCCAGAATTTACATATTTCTCTCTACAGCTTAACATTTTTTAATTCAATGTGTATTGCCCTGAGGACATAGCCTAGTGGTAGATTGCTTCCCCAGTAAGCACAAAGTCTAGGTTCAATCCCCAGGACTGTAAAGAATGAACAAACAAAATAATAAATAAATTTAACATAGTTTTGCAAGCAATGTTGTCATTCGTTTGATGAAATAAAGTCATTTTGCAAAAAAGTTAATTTCCCCAATATATTAATTTAATTTTTTAAATTTAATGTTTAAACATTTTATATGTGAATTCTACATTTATACCATTTCCATCCCTTTCCTTTCTGATCCCATTCCCACTCCCTCCCTCTCAAATTCATGACCTCATTTTATTTATTATAGTTAATATATGTAACCTACTGAGTTGATTTAAATAAATATGGATATTAATAATGTTAGTCTCACATATCTGTTCATGAAATGGTAAGAGGAATCAATAATTAATGAATAAATCAGCAAAAACACAACAACAAAATGATGATCAGTTTCTCAGCTGAGAACCCGTAGCTAAACATCACCAGGCTACACTCTAAATGCCATGCTCCTCACAGTTACGGCTTAGAGAGCATCAAGCGATCACCACTGAAGTTTGGTTTGATACTTGGCCTTCATACATGCACTATCTAAGGCTCTGTGCGTGTCCTGTATTATGCTCAATGTTCCAATGAGCTACGTTCTTCCACAAGACATATTTGAGGTGTCAGGAATAGCCAAATACAGAGAGAAATCTGATTGGCAGCTTCCAGGGCAAGAAGGTACAAGAATGAGGGCTTGATGTTTAATGAGCACAGAGATCTAGGGGGCTAAAAATGTCCAGGGGATGTAAGGTGTTCATAGTTGTACAACAACATAAACACACTTAGTGCTTCAAACTGTACTCTCATCAAGGTTTAAAATGGTACACTTTATGATATATATACATATATATATATACTGCCATGATATAAAAATAGGCTCTTACTAATTATATACTTTGAAAGATGGCAATTAAATGCTTCTAACAGAAGGAAAGAAGAGGAGCATGTTTGTGTCAGTATGAGGTGAACATAAACAAAGACAGGTGAACAACTGTGCTTGACAACTTGACAAAGAGGTTACGTTTTGCCTTGAGGGCCCTCTGATCTTTAGGCAGCAGCTACTCTATAGGACTTAGCTTGGCCTCTGACCATTTCCCTCTCAACTCCAACTCCTTTGGCTATAGGCAGTGAGAGCTTTTCATGAGCAAAGGGGCAAGATGGTTACCAGGAACCAAAGCAACCCAGCAACTTTCAAGACTCTCTTTCCCAGAGAGCTGAGCATTTTCAAAGAAGTGAAAAGTCTCTGAGAACACATGAGAACCAAGCTAGAGACTCATTCTCCTGAATTCAAAACCAAGGTCCTCTGCAAGCCCACAGGTCTGAGACACAGCCTCCATTCTATGCTTCCTGAGGGGGCAGCCTTTGTGAAATTATTTAGCTCTCATGGCCTGGTTTCATTCAGTTACCCACACACCACTTCTGGAGTAGTATAAGAAGTGTCCTAGCTTCTCCACAGGAGACGATAACTCTGGGCATATGAAGGGCCGTGTGAAGCTGGGCTGGGCATTTGGTACCTATTCTCCACCTCTGGGGCAGCAGGAGAAGTGACCTACCTCCTCCACAGGAGACAGAGCACTCTGAGCGAATGATGGCCCACGTGTAGCTGGGTTGGACAGCTGGGATCTTCTTATCATTTGACCTTGGCAGTGAGAATTCCCAGGCCACACCAGGGTTCCTGCCCTGGAATAAAAGCTGCAAAAGAAGAAAAGGAAAACTTTAAGTGAATTAGAGCCACATCAATGACTCTCTGATAACTAGTTTGCTTAAACTACATAAAATAATACCTTATAAAACTAACCACACAATAAAACACTGTCTATTTTCTAAAATGCCCATCACATACATGCAACAAAATTATCTCCCCAAAATGAGTAAGAATACACACAAATGAATGAGCAAACAAATACTATAAAACCTATGGAGAACTAAAGACATTTTAATACAAGTACGAACTGAAGCAAGACATGGCCATTGGCAGCCATTGCAGAGGATAGCTAAGGTAGCTTTGTACATAGACAAGGAAGAATGGCAGAATCCATTAGCAATATAACAAATAAGTTTCAGGTGGGGAAGAGATTGGAAAAGGGAAATATAGGAAAACACTACAAAGTCCCACACAGTAAATCACCAAAACCCTAATGTGAATCAAGGAGAAAGAAATGGGAAAAATAAATCTACTAGGAAAAGAACCAACAAAATTACTCAGATCCCTCCCAACAGAAAGCCTCTAGGTCTCGGGTTGAGGATGTGAATTACAGGACGCAAATCCCTCTCAACAGAGAGCCTCTAGGTCTCAGAATGAAGAAGTGGAGCTGTTTGTTGAACTAAGAAGTAAGCATGGATGGTTTGTAAGAAGCTGGCCAAGATGCATCCATACTGAAAGTGAAGCTGTGGAAGTGAAACAGAAAGAAAGCAGGGACAGCTATCCTCTCTGATAAACTGACCCCAAGCCCAAGTTAGGAGAGATAAGAAAGTCACTACATATCAATAAAGAAAATAATCTATCAATATGGTATAAGAGTCATATATACATGAGCTTCAAACACTGATAAATCCTAATTCATGAAAGGAACAGCAATAGACACAGAGGCCCTGACTGGTCCAGCTGCAGCAGCAGTGCATGAGCTCAATGCCACACTTTCCCCGAGTGTGAACGCATACTGACTAATAGAACATACAGACAACAACAACAACAACAACAAGGAAAACAACAAAGGAAGTTCAAACTTGTGCCCTGCCGTAGTTCATAGGAACTTAACAGACATCTACGAAACACATCATCAGAGAGACAAAATAAACCACGCTCAGCAGCCAATGGGAATTACTAGAAAATATACACAAGGCAGTAGCTTTTCCCCAAATAGTGAGCATGCAAAGAAAACAACTGCAATCATAACCCCTCAAAAAGAATTCCTAGGAATAAAGTTAACTGAGTGGCTGATGGACTTCAGTACAGAAAACTTCAAAACATTTTATAAAGAAATTGAAAAATAAACTACATTAATATTAATAAAGACCTGATGGTTTGGCAGAATTAATACTGTGAGAAAGGCCAGAGCATCAAGAGCAATTTACAGATACAATACAATCCTTGTCAAAATTCCAGTGTCACTCTCCACAGAGATATGAGAAATAATTCTGAAACTCACCAGGCAACAAGTAGCATCCTGGATGGCCAACACAACCTACTCAAAAAGAGTGAGACTGGGGCATCAAAATATCTAAGTTAAGCTCATACTACAGAGTCATGGTAACAAAACAGCTTGTTACTGGTCAAAAATGGATATTGAGACCATGAAATAAAATAGATAATGAAACACACTCTTTCAGAAATAGCACCTTGACTTTCGACAACTTTCCCAACACATACATTGGAGAAAATGCAGCATCTTCAGTGATGCTAGGAAAACTGCACGTTTACGTTAGAAAAATTAAACTGGACCCACAGGTCTCATCTTATTTAAAAACCCATATAATGGGTCAATGGCTTTAGCTATAAGGCGAGGCTCTCAGAAATTGCTGGGAAAAAAAAACAGAGAGAATACACTCACAATATCATTGTAGATAAAAACTTCATAAAGGCCTCCAAAGTTCAAGAAATACCAAAAGCAGCCAGGACTTCTGTGGGTCTGGGTTCAAGTCTGGGACCTCCAAGGGAGTAGACTTTGTGGGACCAAGCCCAAGCCAGGGACCTTTGTGGGAGTGGGCCCAAACCAGGGACATTTACAGAAACAAAATTAAGCCAGCAACCTAGGCCAGAGCAGGCCTGAGACCGTGAATTCCAAAGGAGAAGGGACAAGGGAGCAACTGCTGGGGAGTGGGCCAGAACCAGAGACCTCTGTGGGTTCAGTTGTGAGCCTGGAACTTCCAAGGGAGTAGGCAGGAACCAGAGACCTCAAGCGCTGAAGATATAATAGAGGAAATAGACACAATGGTCAAAGAGAGCATTAACTCTAACAAAAACTTAACACAAAATATCCAGGACAAAATATGGGACACCATGAAAAGACCAAAGCTAAGAATAGTAGATATAGAGGAAGGAGAAGAAGGCTAACTCAAAAGCACAGAAAATATATTTAACAAAATCGTAATAGAAACCTTTCCCAACCCAAAGAAAGATATGTCTATGAACATATAAGAAGCCTACAGAACACCAAATAGACTGGATAAAAAAAAAGTCCCCTCATCACATAAAAATCAAAACACTAAACATATCGAATAAGCAAAGACTATTAAGATCTGCAAAGAAAAAAGGCCAATTAACATATAAAGGCAGACCTATCAGAATTACACCAACTTATCAATGGAAACAATGAAAGCCATAAGGTCCTGGTCAAGTGTTATACAGACAGTAAGAGACCTTGGATGCCAGCCCAGACTACTATAGCCAGCAAAAATTTCAATCACCATATAAGGACAAAACAAAATATTTCATGACAAAACCATATTTAACGAATACCTATCCACAAACCCAGCCGTACACAAAGTACTTAAAGGAAAAACCAAGGAAGTTGGCTACATCAACAAAAACACAGAAAATAGATGATCTCAGAGAAGCAAATCCAAAGAAGGAAAAAAAACACACAAAATAACATTTCCAACAACAAAAACTAAATTAATAGGGGATAGATAACAATCACTGGTCATTAATATTCCTTAATATAAATGGACTCAACTCACCTATAAAAAGAAACAGGCTAACAGTTTTTTTTTTTGTTTGGATACAAAATCAGAATCCATCCTTCTGCAAGCATCCAAGAAACACACCTCCACTTCAAAGACGGATATCTATCACCTCAGAGTAAAGGGTTGGGAAAGTTGTTGGTGTAGCTATCCTAATATCTAATAAAATAGACTTCAAACTAAAGTCAATCAAAAGAGATAAAGAAGGACATTTCATATTAGGCACAGGAAAAATCCACCAAGAGGAAATCTCAATACTGAACATCTATGCCCCAAATACAAGGGCACCCTCAAATTAAAAGAAACACTTCTAAAGCTTAAATCATACATTAAACTCCACACACTAATAGTGCAAGACTTGAACACTCCACTCTAACCACTGGACAGGTCAGTCAGGCAAAAAATTGACAGAGAAATAAGGTAATTAATAGATGTTAGGATTCAAATGGACTTAATAGACATCTATAGAATATTTCATCCAAACATAAAAGAATATACCTTCTTCTCAGCACCTCATGGAGCCTTCTCAAAAACTGACCACATACTTGGTAACAAAATAAACCTCAACAGATACAAAAAAAGTTGGAATAACCCCATGTATCTTATCAGATCACCATGGCTTAAAATTAGAATTCAACAGCAACACTAATAGCAGAAAGCCCACAAACACATGAAAATTAAACAATGCTCACTTGAATCATCAATGGGTTAAGGAAGAAATAAAGGGAAGAAATTAAAGACTTCCTAAAATTCAATGAAAATGATCATACAACATACCCAAATTTATGGAACACACTGAAAGCAGTGTTAAGAGGAAAGTCCATAGCACTAAATGCCTACATAAAGAAGCTGGAAAAATCTTGCACTAGTGAATTGGCAGAACATTTGAAAACTTTAGAACAAAAGGAAGCAAACACAGAGAATTAGATGGCAGGAAATGATCAAATTGAGAGCTGAAATCAACAAAACAGAAACAAAGAAAACAATACAAAGAATCAATGAGATAAAGAGTTGGTTCTTTGAGAAAAATCAACAAAACAGACAAATCTTTATCCAAACTAACCAAAAGGCAGAGAAAAAATATCCAAATTAACAAAATCAGAAATGAAAAGAAAGACATAACAACAGACAGGGAGGAAATCCAGAGAATCATTAGGTCACATTTCAAAAACCTGTACTCTACCTAATCGGAAAACATAAAGGAAATGGACACTTTCTTGATAAATATCACTTACCAAAATTAAATCAAGACCAGATAAGCAAATTAAATAAAATAAGCTCAGAATTCTGATCTCCAAAATGTTCAAAAGAACAAATAATCCAATTAAAAATGGGGTACAGACATAAACAGAGAACTCTCAACAGAGGAATCTAAAATGGCTGAAAGACACTTAAGGAAATGCTCAACCCTTAGCCATCAGAGAAATGCAAATCAAAACAACTCAGAGATTCCATCTTCCACCTAGACAACAATGAGGATCCTAAGAGAGATATACATGGATCTAATCTACACGGGATGCAGAAAAAGACAAGATCTCCTGAGTAAATTGGGATCATAGGCACCATGGGAAAGGGTTGAAGGGGAGGGGAGAGGAAAGGAGGGGAGCAAAGAAAACGTATAGCTCAATAAAATCAATTTAAAAATGTAAAATTAAAAAAAAGAAAAAAGGGAAATAAAGAAATACCAAAAGCTGGTGAATGGAACTGCATAATGTTAAAACAAACAGCATAGCAGATAAAATAAACAAAACCAGAATAAGACAAATTAAATACATTATTAGTATTATCATTATTGTTATATGTCTGTTTTCTAATGAGAAAGAAAGAGTATGGAATTGTGTGGATGGGAAGTGGGAGAATCTGGGAGGAGTTGAGGAAGGGTAACTATAATTAGAATACACTGAATGAAAAGATCAACCAATAAAAGAACAGCACAGCAGAAGAAACTCCGCACTAGGAGACAAAGTTACAGAAAGCCATTGATCATGTACACCAGATCACTGAGTAATATCTAAAATGTATACAGAGCTGTGGAGACCAATCACCTAAACTCAGACCATCCAGTCAATGTACGAACAAATGCCACAGGTCCAGAAATACTATAATAAAACCTTTAAGTGTGTGTGCTAACTAAAATACTAATTAAAATAAATCACCCACAAACTCTACTGATAAAGACCTAGAGACGGTAACACAGGTAAGTACACATACACATTCAAACACTAAGCAAGGGAAGACAATAGCCATAAGTCTACTGCCCCCTTGAGCCTGCTGGATGGATTGCTCCTGTTTCTGATCGCTACAATTCTACATCCAATTCAGACCACAGCGATAATCTGACAAAAGTGCCAGGCCACCAAATCCAGCCCCAGAACCAAAAGCTGGTCTCTACCTCCACAATCAGTGTTTCGTTGGTTGGTCCAGTGGAGGTTAAGCTCTCAGGCTCCTTGTAGGACCGTCTGTAGTTGAAGGCGGTACCTGAAAACTTGTATCGTCCAGGCCAGTCCACACTCCAGTGTCCGTTCAGGTAGTATTTCTTGAAAGAATTGCGCACAGAGATGTAGGAGGTAGATATGTTCGTCTCATAGATACGAATGCTCCGAGCTCCAGGCGGAATCGTAACTACATGGTAGTACTCTGGAGAGAGGAATGTAGCATTTAGTTTAACCTGGCTTCCCATAATTGGTTATGAGAGCCCATGTTTAGAGCTGGTGGATCTGCTGCTAGCTCTGCTTGTCCTTTTTCAACAGTTGGAGGAGAGGTCTTGTAATCTGCCGCTTTCCTAAGGATCATTTTAGCTCAAAAAACCTAGTATCCACTTCTAGAAAAAATCAGAAGCCCCAGAACAGTGGTTCTCAGCCTTCCTAATACTGTGACCCTTTCACACAGTTCCTCATGTTGTAGTGATCCCCAGCCATAAAGTTATTTCTATTGCCACGTCGTAGCTATAATTTTGCCTCTGTTATGAACTGTAATGTAAATATCTATGTTTCTGATGGTCTGAGATGATCCCTGTGAAAGGGTCATTCTATCCTCAAAGAGGCTGCAACCCATAGGGCGAGGACCGCTGCTCCAGAAGCAAAGGAAACCCCACAGTGGAGACCTCAGCATTCTAAGCTCTCGCCGTTTTCTCTCCCTTAACCCCTCCCAGCAAAAGCTCTGACTGAACCCCTTTCTCAGGTGTACATGGCTCATCGTTACTCACGGTTGGTACGGTGGTGTTTACTGTAGAGTCCCCTGTGCGTTGTGCAGTCTGAGTTATTCCCCTTGCAGACCCCACAGGAGTCCTCAGCAGCATCTGACCCAAGGATATTGTCACAGCCAACTTTCTGAAGGCCCCACAAGGTCACAGACCATTCATGGAAGAAAGGACAATACAAGCAACAACATCACCAACCTCACAACAAGATATTCCTCCCACTCTAGCTGAACACGTTTCCAACATGGAATAGTTAACAAATCGGTGTTGGATACCCAATGCATGTGCAGCATGGCTTGTCCTGGTCTCCTGGCCTCTTTTCTTGGGATGGATGTGCTATCTGTCTTCTATAGAGTTCATCCCCAGTTGTAGTACTTGAACCCTCAGTTAAAGCTCTAGATTGCGCTGCAGTGAATCTCAGAGCAATGCTGACTTGGTAAGATGACTGACTGCTGGTGTGCTCACACAAGGGTTTGCTGAAGTGAGCACATGGCTGGGAGTGATTGACACCACGCAGAAATTCTCCCCATCAGTGACGCGCACGAGCAACATCTGTGCAAGGTTGCGTAAGTTAAGATGCTTATCATGGTTTCTATAATGCTTGCTGGTTTCATATTTCCTACTAAGGTGTGTCTAGAAACAGCATCCATTCAGAAACAAAGCCATCACGGTCATAGCCCCATGCTGGAAATTCTCAGGGCCAGACATGTTTTGTAATGCTGTTGTGTGTAAATTTAAAAGGTCAGCTGTATCAAGGCTGTCATGTGCATGGGTTTCCATGGGGCTTGAGGCTGCCATACTCTACAGATTATACATTGATATGTCTACTGCAAATCTCTACAAGAAGTGGGAGGAAGAAAACCCACCAACAGTCATGCGTGAGAGAGAAGATTATGCCACCAAATGAATTTAGGTCTCCCAAATTTCTCATGGATTTTTGGGTTAGTGGTCTAGACTTTGGGTTTTAGAGTTGTTTGAATCCTCTTGCCCTGCTGCAGCTGAGGTCTGGACAGTCCTCATGTGGAGATCACTATGGTAGCTAAGTGGCTCCTCACTGATTTCTCGTGACTCTGCCAAGAAACCCCTTGCAGATCTGCTGTCCCCGAGCCGAATTTCTAATCTACATGGCAGTGGTCACCCTTGGTGAGTTCTTGTTCATGCCCTCATCCCCTTAGAACCCCAAGATCCCAACTGCCTTCTGAGCACCCCCTTGGCTTCCTGACACTCCCATGGTCTGCTCTCAGTACCCTTTGGCTCCAGTGCACCCTTCCAGATGGAGCTCAGGTGTGGGTGCTCCCTCCTCCTAGGTCCCCACGAGTGCTCCACACCCACATCTGACATCAGCTGTCCCGTCTGCTCATGCTCTGTACACACCTCCGTCACAAAGCAGTGCCATCAGCATGAGCTCTTCTGGCTTTTCTCCCCCTGGGCTGGGACTTGGAGGGAAAGGGCTCCTCTCTTTTGTCTGGTCTTTCTAGCCCTTACAGGATGCCTGGCACAAAGCAGACTGTCTGGAGACATTTGTTGAATGAATAAGCAATCGTTATTACCTCACATATCCCATCTATACAAACATTACGGCTATCCTCCGAGCATGGAGTCCCATCTTTCACTTTATTTGACAAAGAAAAGAAGAAATCAAATCCTTCTGCGATACAGTAGAGTTTGCATAAGTCCTGATCTTAAAAAGAAATACACACACAAACACAAATAGAAAGACACTTCAGCTCAGTTATTTTTGTTCTGAGTTTTAGACAGATTTTTCTTTGGTTGTCTCCCCCATAAAATAAGTCCCACACAATAACACATTTTAAGACTTTTTTTTTTTAAAGACAGAGCCTCACCATGTAGCCCTGTCTGCCTTGGAATGTGTTAGTAGATCAGGCTAGCCTTGAGCTCACATAGCTCTATCTGCCTCTATCTCCCATGTGCAGGGTTAAAGGTGTGTGCCACCATTCTAGGCCTTGCAAAGAAAGTTTAATGTTTATCTTTGGTAAAACCCTTTAAATTTATTAATATTATTTATTAATGCTATGCTGGTACTTTTTCTCTAGTGTCCCTTGCCTGACAGCTCTTTTATACATTTGCTGGCTGGGCTACAATGGTCATGATCTACTATATAAAGACTATGTTACAGGAATGTAAACTGATGAGTTGTGTTTTGTAACTCTGTGCAAAATTCTTACACATAAGAAACATTATAACATTATATAAAAAAACATTAAACTTTGTCTTTTAACTGATAGAAGAAGTGTTAAACGAGAACTCCAGGGTGTGATGTGTTCTATAGGAAAACTGGTATGACCCCAGGGATCTGAACTCCCCCAGGCTTCCAGGCTTTGCAGTTCATAGGGCCAATTGAAGCTTCTGTGAGGACCTCTTTTCTCTGGATGAAATCAGGACAGCTGCCTCTGCGGAGCCTCACACTCTCGGGAATTTCCTCCCGTCTAAGACTCACTCACAGATTCTTGTGCTATTTTTTCAAGATGGGAGAATTACCCAAGGATTTTAAAACTAAAACTTGCATGTACTTAATATGATCATTTGCCACAGACTAACAAAGTCAAGGGTAGCACACACATTTCACCCTGATGTCACAGGTTAGTCCAGTTTCTCTCAAACCCCACAGACTGCTTTCCTTCTGGCTCAGGGCTCTGTTGATCATGTGTCTTAGTCTTAGTTTTACAGTTTATGCATAAGATCCAAATGAAATCTGCTTTGCATGAAACTGCTCACAGCTCCCTACATAGGGCTTATCATTTCCGTGCATATGCCCCCTACCAGGAGCAGATGCACAGAAATGATGGGCATAGAGCCATAGGGACACCTCTGCTTATGCCTGCTCCGGAACACGTGCCACTGGCCTGGAAAGAATTCCCAGTCTCAAGGAATGAGATAATTAGACAATCTTTAAATATACTTGAGCCATGCCTCTTGAACTACAAACATTTTTTATAATGTTAGCTACATTATATCATATCATCATATCATAAAATCTTGCTCACTTTTCTCCCACTGACAAGTGTAAATCTCATTCACTCCATGAATAAATTTCTCACTGTATGGTTACAGAACAAGATTTTTCATTGCTGTAGTATACTTGAAAAATTATCCATTTTCTATAAAGCATACTAGAATTTTCTTTCAGCTTTTAATATCTAAGAATGTAGTGGGTGATGTGTTTATAGTCACATCAGCATCAACTACAGTCATTCATTTTTAATAGCTACTCATTCAACATATTTGGCTTGTGGGCTTCTGTCTACCAATCAAGTGTAGGTAAGATGTAATGGCAGTGGGGTGGGTCAAATCAAACCAGTCACCCGAAGGAACCCTGTTATGATGGCCTTCCAGACCTACAGTGTCTGCCCGTCTGAACACATGCTGGTCACATGATGTATTAAAATGGTAACAAGACATGGGCCCCCTACAGAGTGGGACTGGAAACTTACCTTCCACTCGGGTGTAAGGCTTCCATTTGTAGAGCCACCCTCGGAAATGTTTGCTGTTGTACTCGGCGCACTGTGCAGCACGGAAATCTACACTGTCCGGAGGGCATTTCTGACTGTTGCAGAGCTTCAGTGTGCGTGCAGAGCCCTGGCAAAACTTCCCTCCATGAGACGGCCTGGAAAACATATTGCAGCCAGAGATAAGCACTTATGTTTACTGGGGTGATGTAGCTGCTAATCCCAATGTCTTAGAGCAGGCCATGAAGGGAAGCATCCTGAGTCCATCCTGAGTGTTATAGTCCTGATGCTGGAGGACAAAGCAGAGCTCAAGATCCAGGCTTGTGTGCACTTGCTCCTTGTCCTCCAGCATCCTCTGGAGGAGGCAGGAAAGTGAGTCACCTTCACACCCTGTAGGGGGGTAGGTTTGCTGCTGAGAAAGAGGACGGCTTTCCAGGATGCCCCAGTTAGAGTAAGATACTGAGGCAGAAAGTCAGCATCATCTTCTTCCTCCTGCCAGATCCCTTAGGACAGGGCCAGGACGTTAGGCCTATGGACCAAGTCAGAGAATCACTGGACAGCCACGAGCCTGATGATTTCTGGGAAATCTCTAAGAATCTGGATGGGCACACTCAAGAGGACAGTGGAAAGAAGAGTGACTTTGGGGCCTCATGCTTTACAGATAAGAGCAACAAATTAGCATGACTTATTTCTGAAACAAACCAGAGAGCCTTTTACTTCCCTGGGTAGGTTACTATCTCTCTGGGTCTAGTCCCTGAAATTAGGCTACTATTTGTTGTAAAAGTGACAATATTTGACAGAAAAGCAAAGCTTTTCATGAAAGAGTTGTTCTTATTGGAGTTTTCTGTTCATACTCTATTTCCTTTTTTCTTTAAATAAAGTAGCCAGTTAGATAGCATCTTAGTTTCAAGTCATGTAGTTAAAACCCAGTTCTGCCCTGGCCCTGCTGGCTCAGTTATGTTTTGCTGGGAGTCAGGGAGTGGTAAGCATCATAAACCACATGAAAGCAAGAGAATCATTTCAGAAATGGAGTGGAATTCCCTTCTTAGCATTTTCTACAGTATTGGGTAAGCGATAGTGCTGCTACTAACAAGATTGGGCGCTGCAGGAAGGCTCATTCAGAAGGAAGCAGGTGGTGTACATACCTGGGATTGGTACAGAGACGGTCTCTGTGAGATACTCCTCCCCCACAGGTCCGGGAGCAGGGGGACCAAGGGGACCAATCTGACCAATGGCCATGGGTAGGCTTGGGGCCTTCATCACCGTACTTCACACACTGTCCTCCACGACACCACTAAATATTTTAAACATAAATTTAAAATCATTGACATGAGCCCTGCATAATTGGATTCAATTCATTTTTCTTGCAACTCCAAGGGGAAGGTGTCTTGTAAAATATACCAACATTGGCATCTCTACATGCAAGTGACATCTACTAAAGGCACAGTTGGCCTTTCTTTGTCTACCTTTCCAAACCCAGCATCACCTGATGAATTGGTGTAAAGGGGAGAGGTATGGATCAGTCACTGTAGAAGGCTGAAAACTGACATGAACATCTGGTCTGATTACTCATCTCTAAAGTCATGACCCCTGACTTATGAAAAAAAAAAGTTCTTTTCCCAGCTTCTAGCTTGCATTTTGAAGAGAGTCTCAGGGCAGAAAAGTCCAGATGAAGAAGATCCCGGACTTTGCACCTTGTAATTTCTGGTCAACTCCTGGGTTTTACTGCAAAACACCTGGGCTCGGGGAAACCATCTTGTTCCTTTAGAGCACACTGGATGTCACCCAGCTTTCTGCAGGGGCTAGGCAATTGCTCAGGAAGAAATCCAGTCTCTTCCCATGAGAACTAGGGATGCCACCAATATCCATTTTGTAAAAGAATGGCTCAACACACACACACACACACACACACAGCTACTTTGTGATTTTGTGTTCTGGAACCTATAGTATTGTAGTATGGCCTTAATATCAAGGAGCACAGTGATTCAGGATATCTTATTAAGAAGAGGGAAGATAGATGCCTTATCTGGTTTGCTGTCTGCATTAAATAAACAGAGCCTGGTTTGTGCGCAAAAAGTGCAGGCAGCACAGTTATCTCTAGTATTTGAACCAATAGCTTGGTACTGAGGGAAAGCAATGCTACTCCTAAAAAAGGAAAATGACAACATTTCAATTGCCTATTACTGGTGCATGGGTAAAACACATCAAATCAACTACTGGATCTATACAAATGGTTTCGATCAATATTATAGAAATAGTAGGATACATGTAAGATGAAACAGGAAATGGAAAAAATGGGGACAGGGACTCAATGGAGGTCAATACAGGAGAAGGAGGGAGGAGAGAGAAGATACAAAGAACACAGAGGCTATTTGTCAAAGCCTCACGTAATCATACTATTTTACATCGACCTAAAATTATACACAATACGTACGTATATGTCTGTGTGTGTGTGTGTAGCTTAAAGAAAGTTATGTCACCAAGACTCACAATGCCCTTTATAAAAATTGTAGACTAACAAAACTCTTGGCACCAGACACTAGAAATCCACTTCAGAATGGTTGGTCAGGATAGTCCTAGTGATCTTGAAACAATATAAAATATGGTAGTTGCCAATGCCTGATTCTCTGATGTTGAAGGTGAGACCCTGTAACTGAAGACACTACATACTTAGGATACAGAACTTAGGTAATTTGAGCCGGATCTAACTTAAAAGACTTCTCTCTTAAATCTAGATCCCATGGTGCCAGAAAGTCCTATGCTAGATGCTAAGGGAGGAAACGGTCTTACCAGGCTGTGACATCGCAAAGACCAACATGGCACCCAGTTGTGATACAACAATGACCAACATGGCACCCAGCTTTGATGCCACAACAGTGCCCCACATGACAAGATATCAGTAACGGTGCAGAGGATGCCACTCACACGTAGGTGGTAACCAACAACTGCCTGGCTGGACCTAAGCACACGTCACTGTGGTACTAGTCACCTAGACAACTACCTGGGGCTAGTGAGGTCATGGGTCTCGAAGAAAATGTACCACCACCTCTTTGTTAGAGCAGCACGGTTCTTAACTACCTTCTAAATCCTATCTTTAAGTCTACGTGTAGGTATAGCTATTTCCCTTCATCCGAGGACACCACCACAGAGAACCTCAGCTGGGCACAGTGCAGAGAACAATCAGTTACGGGGCTCAGCCTCAGTGAATACACCTGTGGCACAGCTCTTGCAGTTACGGCTTAGGGAACGTCTTAAAAGAGACAACAGAAACCTGTAAGAGTCAGAATGCCAGGGAGCCTGCCCTGAATCAGTCTCTTGTGGGAATGGCTGCATAACCAACATCTGAACAGGAACAAAGTCAATACACATGAAAACGTGGAAAGGGGACACTCTTATAGGGCCCAATCACTAGACAAGGAAGCACAAGCAACTGGTAACTACTGGCAGAGGTAAAGTTGGCACTCCCAGGAATGAGAGCCCTAACTGGTTGTCCAGTACAGAGTGCTTAGCCTCAAAACAATATGCACACACACAGTAAGAACGGGCTCAGCAGGTTGTGTATATATATTTGGGCATACATTTTTATTATATATATTTATGTCATACACACACACATACTACTAATTAGGGAGAAGAGGCTATCAATTTGAGAGTGAAGGTGCAGTCTAGAAGTGAGCAACCCCAGTCCCTCAGTTGGGCCCTATATTTTGTAAGAGCTGAGAAATTGAGCTAAGGAGCAGAAATGCATGCAGTCACCTCTCTGCTCCTGACTGTGGGCCTGATGCAATGAGCTGTTTCAGCTGCTGTTGCCTTGACTCTCGTACTATGACGGATCTAACCTGGAAATAGGAGCTAAGTTTCTTACGGGCAGGGTCTTTGATTACGCTAACAGCAATGCCACCAGGACAAGGCACCATGTGATCTTGGGCACAACACTGCCCATTCAGCCTGTGCTTCTGCAATATAACCCCCGAGAAACTACTTCCGCCAAACCAGCTCTAATTCTTTCCAACGTGAAGTGGGAGAAAGGCAGCATTTAGAATGTAAGTTAAAATAACCTAAACTACTATGGAAAATGAAACTACTTTGAAGCTAAATAAAATGTAGCAAGAACGTACAAGTTACATTGAGGGAGCACAGCAGCTGTATCATCCAGAGAGGTCAGTATTTGCCATGGAGAGCCCAGAGTGTCTGAGGTATGAACAACTCAGTGGTGTGACAATAGAAAGGACGGACACACATCTTTCCAAAGAAAGTCCACACCTCACCATGTCCACACTGGGTGCCCATGGGTGCCCTCTTCTGCTGGAGTCCAAGCTCACCATGTCCTGTCCACACTGGGTGCCCATGGGTGCCCTCTGCTGCTGGAGTCCACCCCTTACCATGTCCTGCCCACACTGGGTGCCCTCTGCTGCTGG
>JABTXL010006268.1:2192778-2251738 GCA_025134845.1 Neodon shergylaensis | reverse complement strand
CCACCCCTTACCATGTCCTGCCCACACTGGGTGCCCTCTGCTGCTGGCATGAACTTCGTTTCACACTTCCTTCCAATCCGATGGCACCACAAGGCCTTACAGATATCCTAGAGGGGGAGAAGCCATTAGTGTCGCAGATGATTGCATGTCTGTCAGCAAATGGGAAGGGACGCCCCTCAGCCACAGGGGGGAAAAGTCAAGAGGGAGCTGGAAAATCTGAACCCTGGCCTCCACTTTTGCAATCCTGAAATTTGAAAATCATACTTTGTAAACCAAAGGGTAAGATAGGATTAATCTTGGCATTAAGAAAACCCATAAAAATGTAATTTTTTAAAAAACCAAATGACATTTTATCATGTATTCTTCTCCATCCCAATTTCCACTAACTTCCTCACATATGAAAATTAATTTCTATTCTTTCTTTATTAATTCCTTTATGTTTGATATCAGACTCTTGTGCTGTTATTCAGACTGTCTCCGAACTCCACAGGGTCAAATGAACCTCTGGCCTCAGGTTCCTGAGTATCAGAGACCACAGGTACTTGATACTGTACCTGCTCCTCAGGTTTTGAACTAACCATGATCAAGACACCGTTGGCGTGTCCACATGTCTGTTCACCCGTGTGCAGGCCTGCACCTGTCTACCCAGTCACTGATCCATCCATGCAGGAGTCACGGAGGCACAAAATTCTCACCATATATGTATGTTCCTACTTCCGGAGTTCCTGGCTACAAAAAGCAGCAGCTTGCAGAAGTAAAACTAAGAGGAGAAACAGAAATGCGAAGGTCCATTGTCGGAGGTTTTAAACCCTCTCTACTGAATTGCTGAAACAGATGGAAACATGGAGGACCAAAGGCATAGACAATATCATTGGATAAAAGCAAGGTATTTGTAGTAAGTATGGTCTGGACTCATGCCCTCGGGTCTGGGCTTGTTTAAGCAAACACCTTGTTTGCTGATCATGACAAGGCTCAGTTGTTTCATTTTGCTGCGCGTAACTATTTCATCAGTAATCAAAAGGCAGCCTACCGTTAGCTTGATATTGCTTGTAACTTATAGACGGTGCTGGGATACAATTGACAGTGTGGTGCACAGTCATGACACTCATAACACAGAGACTGGAAGTACAGTCTGGAAAGCCTGATCTTTAACAAAAGCTTTAGTTTTATAAGTCTTTCCCCTTAACAAGTACAAGAGTAATGTAGGGAAAAAATTCTTGGTATTTCCCACAAAAGGGAAACTGGCCTTTAGCAGAGCCCCAGCTGCGTTTAGATGATTATGCTGGATAGAGGAGAGGCAGGGGCATTACTAACACTTCTGAAGTCTTGAGGGCTTTCTGGAAGACTGCATATATTTCTGTGTATTTTATTCTTGATTTCATTATAAACTAGAATAAAAGAAACTTCAAAACTAGTTACTTTCATGTGATTTATAAGTAGCTCTCCTTGTGGTTTTAAGTAGAGCAAATTCCTAAATCTGGACGCTCCCTGTCTAGCCAGAATGCGTATCTGTGCTCCGTGAAGGATTTATGTGAGAGATCACCAGGGAGACATCTTTAGGGCTACAGAGGCATCACCCTGTGTGAGGAACTGCTCTATAAAAATTGTACTTGGGAAACTCAATAGTCAGGAGCCTCATGATGTACTGCCGTCACCTTCCAGTAGACTGTGTTCATGTTGGGACGGGGATGGGGAACATTGTTTCCTTAATACTATCTGAAAAAAATTGTGGAGTATTAATTTGCCAACTTAAACCAACTAAAAGTTATTACTGTGCTCCCACATGATAAATCAGGAAGAAAGATCTGACCTAATAAGCCAAGTCAACTCTGAAACGAAAGCTGATAGCCGCAGCAGTATCAACCGTGATCTGCTCTGCCAGGAAAGCATGTGTTTCCTGTTACATTGGGCTGGTCCCAGCATATAGGATTTGACATTTGGTAGGTGCCCAATAAATGCGAAATTCATCACTGTCAGTTACACTAAATAAAATGGTTTTATGAATCATAGTGGAGGAAGCATGTGACAGTAAGCACTTGCCTTTCTGAAGTCCAGCATGCAGAGCTTGGCTTTCTCTCCGAATTGCCACTTGCACTGTGTGTTTGCATCGTACAGTTGTCCCGGCAGCTTCTCCGGGTATTTGTACTCTTTCACGGGCTTCGGCTGATCAGCAAGGCATATGGCTTGGGCAGTGCTGAAGCAAACAGAAAGCGTTATCAAGGGACTAATCCTTCCTCATGCGATCTGATGACACATTTTGTTTAGAGAGATGCTTATTTTCTTTGCCACAAAGTTCAAGACCAAATTTTTTTATTTAAAGATTTAAAGCTAGAAGTCATGTTTTTTTTTCCCTGAAATTACTCATAAAATATTTGACCTATCTAAAACAAATTGCTCTTCAATAGATATCTCAAAATCAAGGAAAATGAAACTGAAAAATTGTGACCAGATGTTGAAAGTGAGAGGTTTCTAACGCAAATGCTTACACACCCTTTGTGCTAGAAACAGCTGGACTACAGAAATTGCCGTAAAAAAATCAAACCATAATCAAACTACTTCAAATACAGCAACTCACTTCCTCCTTGTCTTCCTGTCTTCAGAAGGGACTAGATATGGCTTAACCTCACTGGTAGGCAGCTAGAGTCTGACCAATGATTCCTTTGCCCACAAACACAGCATCTCTATGCGTTTGGATTTAAAGTATCCCCTCAAAAGGCTCATGTGTTGAAGTCTGATCCCCAACTCGTGATCCTATGGGGAAGAGACTGGCTCCTGAGGCCACTGGCTTCATCCATGGTAATCCATGGATTAACGTGAGCATCCCTGCTGAATGAGATATTGTGAAGTCAAGTGTAGTTGAAGAAAGGAAATAAAATCTTCCACTCCACCTCTCCTCTTTCTCTGTCTACTCTCTGGCCATTGTGAAGTGAGCAATCTCTTCACTATACAATACACACTATACAACAAACATTTCCTCATGTTCAAAGCTAGCAATTCATGGCTGAAAGTTCTGTAACCATGAGACCAGAACACTGTTGCATTCTTTAAAGTATTTCTCTCAGGTGATTTATCATAGCAACAAAATATAATTAACACAATTTGTGCATTTATAGTGAGTATTTAATAGTTTTATGCTTGCAAGTAGCAAATAAGTCATGCCTATACGTTCCACGAGCCCACATCTCTCTAAACATCTTCCTAGACCCAAATGCTATCATTACAACAGACTGAATCCCAGACTAGGAGAATTTTGTTTGTCCTCTCATGGTGTTACTTCCAGATCCTACACCTTTGAGCTCATCAGTCTGCAACAAGGTGGTGTATAGTCCCAAAGCGTTCACTGTGGATTCCACCAAACATTGTGAGGTAAACTGGGGGCTCTCTGCAGTCTCTTCAGTCTATGAGGTCAGCACTACCCAAAACCAAGTCTAGAGGAAAATATTAGAGGAAATTACAGACTAAAATCTGTTATGAAGAGAGCTGCAAAAGTCTTTTAAAAACATTAGTAAAGAGTTCAAAAATGCATAAAATAAATTATAGTCTACAGCCAAGTAAGTTGAATCATAGGTTCAAAAATATAACATATACCACAACCATGTGGGCTCAATCGTAATTCAAAATTCAAAAGTCAGTTGGGAGGGGCATGCTGGGGAAATAACTCAGTTTTAAGAGTACTGTCTGCTTTTCCACAGGATCTGTGTTCACTTCCCATCATCCACATGGTGGCTCACAACTGTCTGGAGCTCCAGTTCCAAGGGATCTAGCATTCTTTTTTGGTCTTTGTGGGAACTGGGCATTTGTTGTGTGTTGTTCCACTGTATGCTGAGAATATGTATTGCTTTTATTGGTTGATGAATAAAACTTCTTTGGCCTATAGCAGGGCAAAATACAGCTAGGTGGGAAAGCCTAACTAAAGACAGGGAGAAAGAAGGCAGAGTGGAAAGGGAAGCCAACAGCTGCTGCAGAAACAAGAGGTGAGGTAACAAGCTGCCAGCCTCATGGGAAAATATAAACTATTAAAAATTAGGAGCTAGCCAGTAATAAGCTGGGCAATCAGCTAAACAATTATAATTAATATCAAGCTTCTGATTGATTATTTTATAATTGGTCATGGGAACAGGTGGGACACAGAAAAGCTTCTCGGGCTACAGGTGTTCCTATGGTACATATACATACATGTAGGCAGGACACCCCTGCACATACAATAATAATTAAAAGTTTAAAAGCATTAAAAGTCAGTTTCCATAACTCACTTTGTCAATATCATATGATATCAAGAGTTGCAAGAAAAACATGTAGTAGAGCCCAACACCCATTCCTAGAAAACTAGGAGAAAGAGAAGAACCTCTCAGCTTGATAAAGAACATCTTCAAAAGCCAGAGTCATGATGTGAGAAGATGAAACTTTACTATTAGGCCAGACACAGAGTACATTGCCTTCTCGTTGATCATTTACAGCACTGTACCAGAGGTCCTAACTCAGCTGACAGTGGGAGCAAGATAAGGGGATGTCTGTAGATACGGAGCGAGGGAATGAGACTATCTGTCGTCTGTGCAACTGACATGATTGTCTGCACAGAATATGCAGAACCACTAGAAAACTTCCTGAAACTAATAAGTGCTTTTAGGAAAGCTGCACCATGAACGGCTAGTCCACAAGATGGATTGCTGTATATAAACCAACAAAGAGAAGTAAAGCTCATTAGAAATGACAAGCATGGTGTCATTTACACTGATGCTCTAAAAATGAAGCAGGAATATAAATCTAGGCAAGTATGTATGATATCTTTAATCCGATAGGCACTAACCCCTGATGAAAGAAATTGGAGAGGCGAATGAATGAGGAGACACTCGAGGTCCTCAGAGAGGTAGGGGAATCAATAAAGTAGAGATGGTGTCTGCCAGTTCTTCTTTCCTTGATCAATTAATTACAATCAAAATACAAACAAGTCATTTTACGAATATGGAAGTTGGCTCTCAAATTTATATGGAGAAAAAAGAGATCTACAATAATCTACAGAAAATTTAATGATAAGAACAAAGATGAAAGGTAATACCTCCTAATCTTAAGACTTCCTAGGCACTCACAATAATCAGAAAAAAGTTATAGTGGCAAAATAACAGAGAACTCAGTCAATGGAACAAAATAGACCAGCACAGAGAGAGTCCCACATAGATGTACTCAACTCATTCACGACAAAGGAACAAAGACAAGAGACGAGAGAATAACCTTTTTAATAATTGAAGCTTGAGTAACTAGATATTCACATACAGAATTACACACACACACACACACATTCCCATTATGTTAGAGGGCTCACATAGTCTCATTTCAAGATTTGCTATAAATTCCTGGTGGTTAAATTCCTCTTGTTTTCACAAAAGGCCAGGTATATTGGTAAATAAAACAGAAGAGAGGCTCTAGAATTATGTCAGCCTGAATGGCCAGCTAACTTTTAAAACATCTCACGAACTTCATTGCAAAATAATTTGACCTTTACATAAAACTGTCCAATGTTTCATTACTGTTAGCTGCTTTATGTTCATACAATAAAAACAAATGAATGAATTCAATCTCTACATGAAGTAAATAGGATGAATCTCATATATTTATCTTATGATTCTTTTCATAGCGAGTTAAAACAACAAGGAAGAACAGCCCTCAGGACTCTGCCTGGAGACTGGCCATTGCTGGGAGCTATTAGACAGAGAAGACTGAGGGGTCTAGATCAAGGCTCTGTAGTGTGACCTGAAAGAATTTACAGGACGTGACCACCATAGAGAGCCACTGAGTTGTGTTCTTACTGTCTGTCTGTGTGTGATACCACAACAGTAGTAATAGTGTGGAAACAATGGCCGAGACCAGAGACAGCATGGGGGGGGGGGCTTCAAAATCCTTCACCACTCTCACAACTGCGTTGCATAATACAAAGTGCCTGATATTTTTTTTTTTAGCTCAGCCACAGTGCCTCATTTTCCAAGAAAGAAAGCAGGTCTTCTCAGAAAAATTCTCTGCTGCCATAGATGCCTTTGAGAATTGAGTTTAGATAACTTAGTGCAGCTCTGCTTGCTCACTCCGACCCCTTCCCTTTCCCTCCATGGTCCCTGTTCTCTCTCTCCTATCTTCAGCACGAAGATCAGCCCTGGCTAGGATTCCTCAAGGTGAGCACCTGGCAGCATCTGAATACAGTTGAGAAGGAAACCATCCCAATGGCCTCTCAATGGGAATCCCTTTTCCTCACCCACAGAGCTGTACAGTACTGAGGATGGCAGGAGAGGCCACTCCCCCTCACTCCCTCCCTTCTTCCAGGAGGTCCTTTTCCAATGCATTATTCACTAAACCCTTAGACTCACATTGGTGAAGGGTAGGCAGGGGCGTTGACCCATAGGGCAAGATTCCAAATGAAGAAAAAAATAAACTAAAGATGAGTCTGTGTTGTGAAATGTAACATGATGGTCTAGAGTCTCCCCAGGTCACTGGCTCCAGCACACAGACAGGGGAAACTGAATGACAGGCTGTCGTTTCCCTGGGTCATGGACTTCACTGATTCAGACAGTGTGTATTAATGGTAAATGACACATGACTTCACCGGGTGAATTTCTCCAAAGAAGTATCTGTTCTTCTCGACTCCACCTAGAGTGGAGAAAAGCTGAGCTGGCCACCCCAGGCCATCCATTTCCCAGATGCTGACCGAGGACGGCGGCGGCAGCTTACTCATGGCTGGGAACACATCCCAAAGGCTACCTAATTGGTGGAGGATAGAACACTATTTTGAATATGTGGAAATCAGGAAGCTAGTAACCACAGCATCAGACAGACAGGCAGTCCTGGGTTCCTTAGGACTAAGAACTCTAGGTTTCACATATGTGAGGCTGTCCGATTGAAAACTATGTTTTCAATTTCAATGACTCCCCACAGTGATTTAACAATGCAATGCTCTCTTGCAAAGCTTGATATTAAAAAAAAATGACAGTGCAGAATATTGCAGGTATATTTGTAATTACAAAATCTATAAATTAGTAAAGTCCCTGAAGAGAGTTTCATTACAAAAAGAACTGAAAAATATTTTATTGCTTACCCTAAAACCAAACGAGCATATTTCAGAATCTGATTTTACTCTTTCAGTACTGCTGAGCAAAACTGGATTTTAATTCTTTATAATCTATAATCTTAATAGTAATTCTGAGAATCACATTCTGATTTGAAGATTACATTGCACTTCTAATATCCTCAGATGATTTTTCTGTGATCGGACAATGGTTTCCTTGCCATGGGTCTTCTTCTCAGTTTTTTGACTCTTTCATGATACAAATTCTTACTACATACCCAAAATTTCATCCTCTAAACTTCTAAGTTGTCAGACTATAATTTAAAATTATAAAAACATTGAGATATTTGTCTCACAGACATTGAGAAGAAAGAGAGTTTTATAAAACTTGGAGCAAGAACCAAGTAAATTCTGGAGACACTTTTGAGTAAAGAAACTCCCATCTCCCCTGTTAACACAAGTCAGAACAGACCATGTTAAAGAACAAACTCTTCCTCCTTACAGGAAGTTTCACTGACACTGGGAAGAGATGAATAATTGCAAGAAAGAGCTAAAGACAGTCCGCCTGGCCCCCAGTGTGGGAGGGGATCCCAGGGAGCTTTCGGTGAATGAAAGGAGTCCAGATAAGAGGTCAAAGCCGTTATCACGTTGTTTAATGTGGCCCCAGCTAGAAAGAGTCAAGGTTTGAGAATAAGCAGCTTTGGGTGCTCAGCTCTAAATGGGACATGAATATCATCCTCTCTGTGGAAGAGGGTGCAGAAAGAATTTAAGAGCCAGGGGATGCAGGGAGCGGGAGGAAGGTGGGCTGTCGGGAAACGCTGGTGTCCTTTGGGGATGGTATGGTCTTTGGATTTATAAACTCATAGAAACTATGATTCTTTGTGCAAGACAAGACTGATATTCCAGCATGGAGTCTCAGGTGTCTCTGAGAACCCATGGACACTTAAAGATCACTGTTGGAAGGGGGAATAAACTTTCTCCAGAGGTGTAGCCACTATTAACTCATCCATGTTCCAATAAGTGACCACCACCTTTGCAAATAAAACCCTCTCCTTGTGAAACTCAATGGGACACAAAATTAAAACAACAAGAAAATAAAGCAGAAACAGAAGGATTGTAGGGCTGGGGGTATTACTTAGTTGTAAAGTGCTGGACACAGGAGACAAGGATCTGAATTCAGATCCCCACATCCTTCCCACAAAAGAAGTAAACAGTAGAGGTAAGCAGCAGGTGTCTGTAACCCTAACCTTGTGGGGGTGGGGATCAGGCCACCAGTAGGGTGGCAGGTCCCTGAAGCTCACTGGCATTCCAACTGTCAAACCTGAATGTCAGGAAGAAATTTTGTCTCAAGAAAGTAAAGGTGGGAAGTGATTGAAGAATGATACTTGATGTCAACCTTGGACCCTCACACCCATGTGTGGTCCCCACCCTGCATGTTCACAAACACACACACACATTCACACACATACACAAACACACACATATACATACACACACGCATGTACACACACTCATGCATGCACACTTGCACACACACACACATACACCAAAGAGAAGAGAGAGTGACAGAGACAGACAGACAGATACTAGGGGGGCTTGTTCAGAAGAAGGAATGGTTTATTGTAAGTAGGAGGGGATGAGAGGAGCTAATGGCGGTGTACATGATAAAAAACATTTTATATGTATGTATAAAATTGTTAAATAAAAATTTAAAATAAAAGCCATAAATAAAAGTGTAACGTAACCAAGAATATTGATATGAAAAAAGAAAAAGCCAATCCTCCCTTCCAAGTTCAGAGTGATCACAAAACCAGCTTGAGGGATCCATACCTTAAAAACTTGTGCAGGTACTGGCGGCTGCAGGAGGACCAGGAGAAGACGCCGTTGCGCCCTGCCAGTGTTGGGGACATTATGTTGCCCTCGGACTTCTTGCACATATTCCCTTCTCCGTCATGGACCATACCAAAGCTACGGAAGACAGAAAATGGTTATTTCAAATCAGAGTCTATAAGGGCGAGTGTAGTGTGTGATACCAAAGGAGCCCCTCTTCAGCTCCTTTGGTATCAGCCAAACCATGGAGAATATTTGTGTGTTCATGGATCCTTTCAGAAGAATGAATGAGTTATCACACAGCTTCAAAGGGCAATGTGCCAAATCCCAGAGGTCTCACAGATATTACCAGGACTGCGAAAATTTTCAGAGATATTTGTTAGAAATACAGAAGTCTTAAGTGTATGTGTTTAGGGCTGACAACTTGGAATTTAATATCAGAGAGGTTTCCCTGGAGTATACTGAATCTTTCTCTTTCAGGAGCCATTAATTATCTGTAAGTCTTGACCTGGGGTGTCCCCATCCATGTAGGAATGTCAACTGGTATTGCCATTGTACTAGTCTTGTTTAGACCATCATATTGTTGCGATTTCAAGGGTCTAACTTCCAAATAGCATGAGGTGTATTTATAGATGCATATGTATATATGCATGTGTATATATATGTAACAACAGTAATAGAAGAACTCACAATTTGACAGGAAGTGGGGTACTTAGGGGAGGAGTTAGAAGAGGAGAAGGAGAGGAGAAATCATGTGAGTATAGTTATTCATGTGTGAAATTCTCAAGAGATTAAAAATTTAAATGAGAAAAAGAAATAAGGAAATCATGTTTTCAGGTAGAAGTTCTTGACTCAAAAAATAAAAAATAAAAAAAGATGCAGGTGTTTGAGTTTTTCAAATAAGCTTTTCCCGGATTGTGAATACTCAGACTGATTTTAGAACTACTGAGCAGCTGCAGGTATTTGTCAGGTAGGCAACATCGTGCCAGGCTGCTCATTACACTGCTGGTTCCTCAAAATTGGAGGCTGTGCCAGACAGGCAGGACATGACTCCCTGACGCAAATCCCTCTATTGCTCTGGAAGGCATCTCTCTGCAAACAGTGAGCAAGGTTAGGAGTCTAAGTGGGAACTACTTAAATATGTGCCCATTCTGACAGAGTGGAAACCAGAACAGTTTGCGGCTTCTGCCCTGGCCTCCTATATGGCCAAACCTCAAGCAACAGTAGCTGTGAACAAGGGTCTTAAAGATGCCCACATATCCCTCCCTGCCAAGCAGCATGATCTTCA
This sequence comes from Neodon shergylaensis, assembly GCA_025134845.1. NCBI lineage: Eukaryota > Metazoa > Chordata > Mammalia > Rodentia > Cricetidae > Neodon > Neodon shergylaensis. The sequence goes on along the minus strand of JABTXL010006268.1, from coordinate 2,241,572 downwards.
GGAGAGAGGTGGCCACTACAGCCCTGACCTATAATGACCAGGGACTCAAGCGGCCACCTACCCCTGATGCTCTGCCTCTTTCACGTTCCACGAGTTTTGCCTGCAGAAAGGCTCACACCACTATTCTCAGCTCTTCCAGGAAGCATTTCAAACTGCCTTGAAGGAAAGCTTGGGGCACCTGGAATATCCCCACGGATATTCCATGAGTGTAAACACGTTATTGGAGGACCAGTTGTTACTGGCTGCTGCTCTTTGACAGGCCGTCCTTAGGTTGACTCCCCAGGAACAGGTGTTGAGTGAACGGGATCCACGGAAAGAAGAAAGACATGAGAGAAAATAGAAATTGGCAACTGTTCAATGAATAGTAACTGGATTATCAGCCACTATCAAGACTCCCGTGATGACTGGATGGAAGGGAACTAGGACAGAAATGCCCACAATGGGAGTGGGTGGCCCCTAAAGGGAACAAGAAAATACATCCTTGGACAGAGGCTGGGAACACCTGCATGTACTTAGATGCTTGCCATGTTTGCATGGCATTAGACGTATGACTTATAATTGCTACTTTACTATACTAGACCCCAATAAAGACAAAATTAAGGACTGGAGAGAGCCCTTCACCCAGAGTGAAGCCAAGAGCTCAGATACTCAGACATTAAGGTCTGCAGGTTCCATGGTCTAAGTAGAGTATGATTGGAGGGTGTATCCAAGGAGATCCTGCAGGCAAATATTGTCAGATTTCTGCAACATTCCTGGTCAGTACCAAGGGTGATGTGGATGTGGTCATTTTAACCTCCACCCATTCTCTGAAGTTCTTTTAAAGGCAATTAATCAAGACCAAGGCAACCACATGGCAGGCGAAATGTGTCATGGCTGTGAGGAGGATTTGGGCTGAAATCCCAGAAGGGAGGTTGCACTGGGGAGAGAGCAATGACAATCAAATGCCAAAGCACGTTGTCCTGGCTGACCCTTGACCCACTCTCAGTGGAGAATGTTACGGCCCCACACATGACCTAGATAATTTTACTACAGTTTCAGCCTACGTGCTCAGGAATGCAAATAACAATGCCTGGGGTCTGGAGCTTTCTTAGTTTTATTTTTTTTTCATCATAGGTATTTTCAACGATCAAATTTCAAATTCTGCTAGTATTAAAACATCAGGGAAATACACTACACCCTTTGGCTACTCCAAGACCGCCCCTGCAGACGTCTGGCATACTCGCAGATAGGAGCGGGCATCTGATGGTGGGCTCACCCACCCCATGATTCCAGTGACTGCCAAATCTGTGCCCTAGTACAGCTTAAGTTTCCTTTCCAGTCAGAGCATCATGTATAGACATGACGAATGTGTCTATCACATAAAAATGCCACAGGGACCACATAGGATATCTGTGTGAAGGTCATGGAAGAGCAGATGTATCTCAAGGAGAAGACAGGTGTTTATCACCAAGAAGCACAATTCTAGCTATGTATGCCAGACAGCATATCTTTTCCCATGCACCGTGATGCTCTATTTATTCATTTATTCATTCTTTTTTAAAAATATTTATTTATTTATTATGTATACAGTATTCTATCTGTGTGTATGCCTACAGGTCAGAAGAGGGCACCAGACCTCATTACAGATGTTTGTGAGCCACCGTGTGGTTGCTGGGAATTGAACTCAGGACCTTTGGAAGAGCAGGCAATGCTCTTAACCACTGAGCCATCTCTCCACCTGTGTTCACACCCATGCCGCCTGTGAACACAGCAGTCCTTACCCATTGTTGTGTGTTGACTCTAGGGCAATCTTACAGTGATTATTGGGACATAAATACAAAAGGATTAGCCTGCAGGTCACTTTGCCAAGTGAAATAAGCCAGAATCAGAAAGACAAAATAGTTTTGCATTCTTCTGCATTTGTAGTCTAGAGTTAAACATATGTATAAGTACACACACATATATACATATGTATATACATGCATATATACATACATAAATACAATATGATATGGAAGAATAAGGTGGAGGAAGAGATATAAAGAGATAAGCAGCAAGACAGGATAGTGAGGGAAGAAAGAACATGGTGAGATATGGAGGAAACCAGTGAAAATAAGAGCAGGATACAACAATATATAAGAAAATCTCATCACAAACCCATCACTTAGTATAATAAGTAGTATAATAATAATATAACATGAAGTAAACAAAAATTACACCAAACTGGCTTTTAGAAGCACACACAATGCTCAGTGCCTTTCATGTCTTCCACTGTTCCCTCTGCGTGGCCCCACTGCTCTCAGAAAGTACCTATTCCTCACTAGCCCTGTCTCCAGGGTGATGAACAGCAAGCAGGTTTAGTCAATGGTTCAGGCTCTTGGAAGAGTGTGTTTAAGATGCCCTTGAGTGGGGCATGGGGCAATGCCATCCAGATGGTGATCTTCCTTGGGGAGACCAAGGTGGCAATAGGTAGGACTAGAATGTGTGCAGCTCTGACAGAGACTGTCCTAGGCATGAAGAGCACCCTCAGGAGGAGGTGGGGGCAGAAGCAGAAGCAACAGTTGGGCTGAAATGAGAAGATCTTAGACAGGTTGCTGGGGTGAGTGGTAGCTAGGGAGGTGTGTATGTCAGGGGAGGGAACTTAGTCAAATCTTGTCTCAATCACACGTGAGCTGTTTGGTACTGGGCAAACTGTTGATCTCACTGAGTCTCAGTTTTTCCCTCTGTAAACTGAGAGAACAAAGCCTTCCATACACAGTAAGCATGCACTGAGCTGACACATGCCCCAACACAGAGACAGCTTCACATATGAACAGTGGGGATGTGTGTGGTGTTAGGGTAGTGGAGTGAACGATCAAATACCAGGAGATTTTGAATATAAGAGCTACTAAGAGGAATGGTGATGCATAGCCCAACATAAGTGCTTAGGCCTTCTCTGGGGCTGAGACAATCACTAAGCTAGGTGATCATGCAAGAGCTGGTTTGCCCTGAGTTCTACAAATCCAGGGCTTGGGTCAGTCAAGACTGAAGACCGTGAGCTCAAATTGAGAAGAATCGAGCTGAATTTTAGTTAGCTTTGCCACCTGCCATAATAGGTAACAATGCCAGTGCCTGTTTCCCTGTCTACCTGCTTATCAAACTCTTGTGGGCTGAGTTCTCAGTCACCTAAATATTTCATGTCTTGGTTGTTTAATTAAGTTCAGGTATGGTTGAGAGGACAAGAGCCTCGTGTCATTATAATAATGAAAGATTTTAACTCTAGCAGACTATTAAAAATACAATTATGTTTTAACTGAAAGCCTTATACAGTGTAGGCGGAATTTTCTAGGCAATAAAGTCATCAGTCACTACCTGTGATAATGAAGAGATTGCTAAATGGACTTACAGCTTTGCCTTCAGGTCAATAGTTCACATAAAGCCAAGACCTAAGGGGTCTCTGTGGGATTCAGTTGAACAAAGGCACACACATGCACCTGTGGGGTGTGTGTGTGTGTGTGTGCATGCCATACACGCACATGAGCACATATTTGTGCATGTTATTCTGAGAATAGGTGCGTTTCCTAGGAGACAGGAAGAATAGCTTTGTCAAAACACAAACAAAAGACACTGCCCCCATTGTTCTGTTGACAAGAAAATCAAGCTTCAAGACAGATAATTAGCAGAAAAGGGGAATCCCAGCTTGCACATTTTCTAAGAGACATTTCAGGTGTGGTCTAAACAGGGCAGAAGTAACTTCCATGACAACAACTGAACTCTGTAGTCCTCAGAGCACTCAGTGGCTGTCCTTAGCAAAATGGGGGCCAATGTGGCCTTTGAAAACATCTCAGTAGACCATGCCCCAAGGTGAAACAGCTGGCAGGATTATGCGCATGAAATCTTAAATGAGAATAACAATTTCTGTAAGCTGTTGTGGGTATGATTTTTAAGATTCTTTTATATGAAAAAAGAACACCATAGATGACTTATTATCCTTGTATCCCCTCTCCTCTCTTTCTCTCCTTGTGTGGATGCACACACATGCTAAGACGTGAGTGTGGGCGTCATAGGACAATGTGCAGGAGTCGGAGCTCTCTTTCTACTGTGTGTGTCTTGTGATCAAACCAGGTCATCAGGCTTGGCAGCAAGCATCCCTAGCACTGACCCATCCCACTAGCTCAACATCATCGTTGTTGATTGCTGCTTGGGCAGGACCCCGTTAACCCAGGATGAGCCACCCAGTTCATGGCGCAACCCTGATGTTACCTCGTTTCGTAAGCAAGAGCTCAGAAGTCAGGGTCAGAACATGGGAAGTCAATCGTTTCCTACTGGGGCAACTTCTCAGTGGCCACAGTCCCAAGCTCCACTTGTACGCCTCCAAGTACAGCATGTGTACAAATCATATATGAGTTTGTATGTGTGTGTCTATCTATTAATTGTGTGTGTGTGTGTGTATTAAAGAGAGAGGGAGATAGAGATAGATAGATAGATAGATAGATAGATAGATAGATAGATGATAGATAGATAGATAGATAGATAGATAGATAGATAGATAGAGAGGCAAAGAGACAGAGTCCAGAGTAGCTACCATTGACAAGAAGGCTTGTTCCTCTGTTCAGTCAAATGGAGTACCACAACAGCAGGCAATTGGAAAATAAGATGAAATCACAGCACCAATAGTGAAATGCAGAAGTCATGTAGTCAGGAGTGCTCCCAGTGAAAAAGACTTACTTGTGTCCAGACTCATGGGCAATGGTGAAAGCCAGTCCAAGTCCTGAGTCTTCATTGATGGTGCAGCTTCTGTACTTACTGCACATCCCACTTATGGGTGCAAACCCTGGAGGACATGAAGAGAACGCACAGTAGGGCTGATGCGTAATGAGTGATTATGCATTTATTTTTTAATGCTTGGTAAAATTTGGTCCTCATCTTCATTTGGGGATATGTGAGATGGGCTGCTTCTGGACAATCATGTAAATATGATTTGTTGATGTGGGAGAAGGGATGTATCTTATGTATTCCCAGGAGCCCATGGACTCTGTCTTCTGGTAAATGGGCTCAGCTCCTATGCAACATTCCTGGAAAAGACTAAAGTTGGCCCAAAATAGAAGAGAGGATTGATTGCAGATGAGGATGGTTTCTGCCTTTTCCTAGAAATATCTACCCACCAAAGCCTCAAGGGGAAACACGGCAGAGCATGGGTGTGTGGCGAGGTCCCTAGGATCACACCCCATGCTCAGTGATTCAGTTTTGCCAAGAGAAGCACTTGTCGTGTATGATTCATGATTTAACACTGCAGAAAGACAAAGGCAAAGAAGGAAAAGCTCGTGAAAGACACGAGGAGAAACCATGCTGGGCTTCTGAGACTTCCCTTCTGGCAGTCACACAGGGCATGCTGATGTCCTCAGTAAGCAACTGTGACATCCATGAAGGACCATCTACCCAGAAACCGCACTAGGTCCTCGGTGTCTGGAGTGCTCCCTGGGAGCTGGTAATGGGGGTACTTGGTGTCTGACACATGAGAAAGAAAGCAGACGGGAAGACAGTGGGCGAGCGCTGCAGACCCGGTGCGCCATGCTGACTATGGTGGGTAAAATGCACAGCTCCCAAGGCCAGCTGAGGGTCAGTTTCATAAGCAGGCCATGGTGAGAAGCAGAGCTAACCCCTGCTAGACGAGGTCCTATCCAGAAGCTTCTAAATAAAAACTCTACCCTCTGAGCTTAGAGAAGAAACAGAGTGAAAAGGAAATGGCCTGTGGAGTCCTGGTTGGTAGCACACTCTTTGACCACATGGAAAAATGTCCAAATGCTGTCTCACTCTGTGAACTTCTGCAACACGGCTAGAATGCTGATGCTCAGATCTTTACAGAGAAATACGGAGATGGACATGCCGTACAGTATTTCTGTGGCCTCTCCATCAGGATCAACAAGTCCATTACTTTTGTCACATCACGAGAGAAGCTTGAGTCTCCTGGTTCCATTTGCAATGGCAGAAGAGATGGGAGAGGGCAGATCTTACCTTAGAAAGGGTAGGAACTCTGGAATTTGAGATGGGCTTTTACTTGTATCACGACAGTTGAGAGATAAAAGATGGCTAGTGGTTGAGGTGATGGTAGCTACATCACCCTCCAATGAGACGCCCTGCCACAGCCCTCCATGGGATACTGGAGAATCTTACCCAAGGTGTCACAGGGTTCATTCTTCCAGGAACATATGTCCAGACCAGTCAGTAAGATGGCGTGGTCATGGCGAGTTCCATCTTTCCCCATCAATCCAGATTGCCACTGGCAGAAGCTGCTTAAAGTATGGTCTGCATGGTGACTAATCGCCAGCCCTGGCTAGGCAAGAGAGGCCAAGACACCCATAGAAATGTAAGGAAAATATGCTCAAGCCATTGTCAATCGAGCAGGGTATCTTAGTGGAGAGATTTAAAACATACAGATGGACCCAGAATGTACATAATATAAGAGTTATATATGATGCCTTACCATCCCAAAGACAGTGTACTCTACAAATCAGTATAGATCCAGAGAAAACATTTATGTGCATTTCTATACATAATCAATTGAAATGTATCTTACTGACTCTTAGATTCAATGACCAATAAAGACAAAATGTGAGTATAAATCTTTTGCATAAAAATATCTTCAAATAATACCTTGCAAAATTGTTGCTAGAATAGAGTTTTTTGTGTATGGCTTGCACAGTACACACACACACACACACACACACACACACACACACACACACACACACTTCACCAGTGGTGAATTCACAGCCAAAGTGAACAACAGCATTTCCATCCCTGCTATAACAGTATGGAGCTAGAAAGTTTTCTACACAGAAGCAACCTGTTTACAGAAAAAGGCCAAGGCCTAAAGCTTTACTCCTGAAAACAGACATCAAGGAGACAATATAGAATACCATTAAACTTTCCATCTGTATGAAGGGCTGTGGAGCAGCAGTGAACTATGGCCTGAAGTCTAGAATTAGAAGGGATGGAGGATGCAGGGCCAGGAGCACCATGACAACAGGTGCACTGAGTTATGGAACCGCTTGTAGGTTTGTTACAGTGTTGGAAGGACGGATTAGAGAACATCAGTTTACACGCCCTGTTTCAGAACGCCTCCTTGTAAAACACTTTAGCCACTACTGAAAAGACATTCTCCCCTTAGATGTTTATTTTGTTTTCTCGGAGCCATATGCGCCGAAGCAGCCCGCTGCACTTAAGTGCAGGAGCACGCCTGCATTCCTCAGCTGGCGACTTCCAGGAAACTGTTGTTAATTAAAGCGAAACACAGGTGTACGATCAAACGATAACCTTGCTGCTTAGTCTTTGCGGCTTGGATGAATTCCAAAGTGAAAGCGTTTTAATACAGGGAATAATTAACCTGTCACCCGAGAAGCCCGACTAGCTCAGCAGCCTCCCAGATGCACGCTCTCTGAACAGACAACGGCGTTGGACAGACCAGACAGCCTGTCCTTCTGTACCCCACCTGCGTAGAGGGGTGCCCCACAGATGTTCTGAATCATCCGATTCCATCTGACAAGTCTTTGCGGTATAAACAAGAACGCTGTGGCTACCATGAGACACTGAAGACATCATCTGGGCGTGGTGAATGCTGGGTGTCTGTCGAGCTCAGGCCCTGGGCTCCCACGCTTTGCTGAGTCAGTAATCAGCATGGGAGGAACAGAAGTGGAACCTATTTATAGTGAAGACTTCCATGCCACTAATGTTGTGAGGGGCTCCTTGGGGTGCACGGCATGCAGCTGTGTAGGGGAACAGGAGGCTTGGATTGGAGGAGAGGGCCTACTATCCCCCATTGCCATCCAGAGTCTAAGCCTGAGAACTGTGGGGATTTGGGAAGCAGAAGCTGGCAGGGTAAAGCAGCACAGTCTGGCAGGGCACAGCACAGGTCACCATCCATAATGCGGACATAGTTCATCTTTCAGTAAAGCATTGACAGGAAGGCCAAAGACACATTTGTCTTCAAACTACCAGTGTTTTTCCTTCTTATAGTCTCATAACAAATGCATTCTCCTTTTCATTTTCCCATGAGACCACATATAACACACACACACACCATACAATACACACAGGCACACACACACACCACACAATACACATAGGCACGCACACACATACTTACAGATATATGACACACACTCCCAAACACCACACATACTCATACATATACACATAGCTACACACACACACATACCCACATACCCCACATATTCATATACACACATACATACACCATACACAAAGAACCTCACCACTATACTCAAAAATACACAAACACATACTACATACACATACATATACCATACACACAACCCCACCACCACCCTCACACATATACACCACACATACACACACATATGACCTCACCATCTCCTTCACACATACACAAACATACAACACACACATAGATACACACACATAGATGCACACTCACACACACATGCACATACATACGCCACACAAGCATGTACATGCACCATTCGAAAGAATTGAAAAACAAGTGAGTCATTTTAAATGCAGAGTATGAAATCCTTCTTTTCCCAAGTAAAAGAGAAATAAATATATATTACACAGAGTAATTGCATTTTTTTGAAAGGGCATTTCCCACTCATTTTCCTGCAGGGCACGTTGAAGCAGCTGCCTTTGAAGCTAAAGTACCTGCTCCTCTTCCAGCAGAATGAGCCCCACAATGGCGATGTTGATGTTTCCTCCAATTGTTCCATCCTTGAATAAAGCAGACACCTGGAACAGAAGATCGGCATCAGCCGTGAGTGTGTCATAGCTAGCCATGGCCCAACTTCATGCCCGTCAGAGCAAACCCTCGTGTTTCAGTGCTTAGCTAAGTGAGCATAGCATCCTGACATTTCTCAGATAGTCTAGCTGTGTGGGAAGGCTGGTGATGGAGCCGTTTCTGAGGGAGCCTGGAGTGAAAGTCGAAGTTTGAGAAGGCAGAGGAAGTCCATCTGTTACCCAACATGAAGGAGAGACAGCCTTCAAAACTCTTCCTCCTCCTCACTGTCATCCCCATCATCATCACCATTACTATGGCAACAGTCTTGCTACATAGGCTGGCTAGCCTTTGATTCTCACTCCCTTGCTCTCCGCTTCCTTCCTGAACAATCAGATTACATGGAGGCTGCGGATAACCATGGAGTTCTGTATTGGAGGACCTCTACAGAATACAGGCAAATGATAGCTGACACAGATCAGGGATGCAGGGCCCTGTGATTCTATGCAGAGTTCAGCCTCAGAGTCAGGTGATGAGAGAGAGCCACGTGGGTGATCAGTGAAGACAGAGCCATGTGAATTTCTATGATGAGAGAGAGATATACAATAAGTTTCTTTGTGGGGAGGGAGAAAAGTGAGGTTATTGTGTAAAGTCAGACATGATTGGAGTACTCTGGAGAGACACAGATCTATATGGAGTTTCATGGATTTAGGAGGTTAAAATATATATTTAAAACACTGCCATTAACTTTTTCTGACAAGCGGGCAGCCCCGCCTTTCTCTTTGTGGTGTGGGCTTCGCTCACAGTTATCAGGCACAGAGCACCCTTCCTGACTCATTCGTAGCTCCCACACGTGCCCTTCAAGACAAAGACATGTTTCATCTGGGAAGATATTCCAAAATAGGAGCTTCTCAGTGCCTGCAGATTAAATATTTCATATCAACACCTGAGCATTAACCTTCTTAAAGTGGTAGGCGTTATCTGAACCTAAAATTGTGTGTCAATATGGTACAGCTTTGTTGCCTCAAAATGTGTCAACATCCTGGTAAGACTTTTAGTACATGAAGGCATCAGTGAATTAAGTGCCCCAGAAACAAACCAAGTTGTCATGATGATCAAGTTAGCGATCCCCTATTCAATTCCTCAAGGTTCTGAAATTTCACCTTTTGATTGGAAATTAGTAAAATAAGAGTTTCTTACACCAAGACACAGGTTTACAAGTAAGAAATGAAACTTGCATTGGTGTGCACACACAGAGACAGGCATACAAACACACACACATGAGCACATACACATAATGTAAACAAGGACACACACAGGCACATACACAAAAGCAGACACATACAGAAATACACATGCACAGACAAGTGCGCGCGCGCGCACACACACATATGCCCGGGGCTTCAGAAAAGCCAGGCCTACCATGTTGAGTACAGTGAGGACGTAGGTGGTGATATTGCCATGGCCATGGTTCTCCATCATCTTCCTGTCAACCACCACCAGGGTCTCCACATTCAGCTCTTCGTTTCTGTGCGATTTCAGGAGGGAGCGCTTCTGTCGGGAGCTAGGCTTGTACTCATCGGGCAAGATGTAGAGGTCATCCTTGGGAGGCTGGGGCATGTCTGTGGAGGAGCATGGAGAGAGAAAGCTATAGCAAACACACAAAACCAGAGGCACAACTGATCCTACAGAAATGTGAAAAATGAATGTTCATGCTGACCAAGGTGATTCCAAGTTTAAAGAAAACCTAGGCTACATAAAGAATCTAAAACACAGCAATAGGATTCTTATTATAGAACCCAGAACTGACTGACCTTTGTAACCCAAGACGTGTTCAAGTCACCTTCTAAATGTAAATGAGGTTCATATAGTCTTGGTGCTTTGGAAATCATTGCCAGAACTAACTTCACATTGTTTTTGTTCTGATTTAAAATAAGAGCTGAACCATAGTATCTAAAGTGAGCATGTGCTAGGATCAAGGGCACTAGGGTACAGGGATTTACAGAGCAGGGCTTTTCCATACCGTGACATTCAGAACAGCAAGCGGTTTTCCTTCTTCTCACCGTTGATGCTGGTATCTGGATATAACTAACTTTCCAATCTCCTTCCCAGTCAGTCTCACACAGTCAGTGGTAGCTGCCCACAGTTAGAAGAGTCTAACAAATGCTGTGTATGCTGAACAGACTTAATTACAGAGCAAACTGCACTCTGCCCTTGTGGAGGGATTCCTTTAGAATGCTTTTATAATTATGACAATTAACACTATATTAAAAACAATTAACTTTAGAAGATGGCTAAGCCAACACAGAATCCTTTCATGGGGAAGTATACTTCGATTCCCCATCCTGGTGATTTGAACTTCCACCTAATACAAGCTTGCCCTTGGAGGCTGCTATGAACAGACATGACTCTGACTGATTGGTGCTCACAGCCAGTGAATTTTAAATCTTTTCATTGTTTGGTGAGTTGGAAATACAGATTGAGCATCCTGAATTAAAAACTCTGAATCCAGAAGTGACCCAATATCTGAAACTATTCGAGTTTAAACACGAAGCCACAAGTAGAAATCCTACACCATGTCTTTGTGTCAAGGCACACCCGAAACCCATGTGCACTAAGAACATTCTCTAGAATTACCCCCAGGGTACATGTTAAGGTATATAGGCAATAATGAAGCCTCTGTTTAGTTTTGGAATCCATCCCCAAGGTCATTCATTATGTGTACACACAAGTGTTGTACAAATCAAAATATGATGAGATATGTAAATTTTCCCATCACAAATATTTCATCTGTGAGAAACTCAGCTGGTATCTCAATAAGCCCTAGCTAAGGGTGATGGACCCTTTGTGGCCATTGTAACTTGCACTTGCATGGACGCCCTCATAGGTGTTGTCCTGGGTCACTCAGTCTCTAAGTCAGCTACTGTATGGGATGCTGTGGGACCATAGAGGCAGAGGGAGTAAATACAGCCAACTCCTGGTTCTTCTCTAGAAAGTGATCGAAAAGGATTTCAGGTATGTGTGGTGTGATCTTAGAGCTCTCAGAAGCTCCTGAGAACAAACATTGTCTGTTTTAGGTCAGTGCTTTCTGAACGTCCTGGGAACATGTGAGTCTAGCTAACTCCACGTTAGTGGATACTCACAGCTGAGAGAACATGTTAGTCTAGCTAACCCTACGTCAGTGGATGCTCACAGCTGAGAGAACGGGTGAGATTCCCATCACCAGCCCTACCTCCAGCCTCAGCATCCACTTTAACAAATCCACTGCATTGGCCACCTGTTTCCAGACAGATGTCTCAGGGAGTACAGAGAACACACACACATTTCTTTGAAAGCAGGGGTTCTAATGAGGACAGTTGTTCTAAGAGTGAGATCCACTGAGAAGATCACGACCTACCCCACAAGAAGCCAAGCAGACCAAAGAGGAACCCCCCTGAACTTGATTCCCTCTGAGATTTCCAGGACCTTCACCCACAGCTCTTGTGTTTTGTTCATGGGATAAAATGGGTCCAGACACTGTATGGGCTCTGACACCTCAGGGACACCTGCTCCTTCAGTGAGCACCAGTGGCTTCATCCATCCTCTTTCTTCCAAGATCCACAGAACGCCTGCCAGGTTTCTCTTCTGCTTCAGAGAGGCAGATAAAGCCACCCTGAGAGCCAGAGAGGTTGAAGTTGGAGGTTTAGGTTTCCTTTGTCTTTCCTGGGAAGGCCCATCAGGTGATGCCTGAAGGCTAAGGCCAAGAGGAGACCCCAGAGAGCTATGGGTTCCTGGATCATATGATTAGACAATGTGCAAATGACAGTTCTCTCCGAGGAATCAGGATGATGCCCCACTCATAAAGGCTTGCTGACAACTTGCAGGTAAGTTCTGTCTCCCACTCCCTCTTTGATGTGGCAGTGGAAAACTCCATGTATGCTTACAAAGGAGTTACCTCAGCGGGAAAACTATGTGAGCTTTAATACGTCTAAACCTCAAGGATAGAGTTACTGAGGGGGATGCCAGGGCTCTGGTTTCTTCTAAGATGTTCTGAGGAGTGTGTCTTTTTAAAATGCTCACTATTTAAAAGAATAAAATCATCTTCCACGTCCATCCATCACTCACGAGACACATAATACCATCCCTAGAGTCACCCCTGATGGCAGCAGGGACGGTCAGTACATTTCACCTTGTGAGGAGACACGCTTTTAATAAATTGAAAGCATTCCATTATTTGACATAATTACCCAAGTCATTCAATGCACGAAATCACCCTCACGTACATTTCTTGCGTCTACCACAGAAATGCTGCTTTTGTAGGAGGCCCAGATGGAAGTTGCCATGGTGAAGGTGAGATCTTGCCAGATCTCGCTTCCTGGTGACCAGCAGGACTTCGTTTTCCCTGAGCGCCTGGGGCTCCGTGGATCTTTTGTACAGGATGTGGGAGGGAGAGGCAGGCTGTGCAGACCCGCTGGGCTGGCCCGACAGGTGTGGAGGAAGCGGCTTTAAGAAGTAATCAGCATCCTTTGTCCTTATCATGCCTAACTGGAAGAAGGGAGGGGAAGAGAAAACACCACCGTTAGAAAAGGCGCTAGTGTTCCCTACTGGATGTGATGTCTTTCTCCAACATGGCTGCCCCACCGATGGACCCTTGTGTAAGAAGGGCTCAGTAGTCTGGGCTGATGAGAGAGGGAAGGAAGGCCCCAGCATCTGTCTGAGTTCTCCTCATCTGCACCTTCTCAGAGAGCTTGGGGTGTAGAACGGTCTGTAGCCTGATTTGTAGATGCACGGGGGTGGGGCGGCTCACAGTCCACCAAAGACAGTGAATTTGAGCCACAAGGACTTGACCTTTGAGAAAACATGCACAGGGTTAGATATTGATATTGGCATCTAGTCCCAGTAGAGAGAGGAAAAGAAAACGCTAATAATTTCCAAGTCTATTCAAATGAACTTCAAATTTTTAATAAATGTGATACATTCGAGAAAATATACTAACAGAATTAATGCAGAATAAAATATAAAGTCATCATTTAGAGCACAGGAAGATCTTTCTAGACAAGATATTTTAGGAAATGGCTGATAAATGATTGTATAAAAACAGCAAAATGCTTATATAGCAAAATTGAGTAAGAGAAATAACATTTAAAATATGTTGAGGAAACAAATTAAGAGATTGTATTTTCAGTCTTTTAGAATGGCAAGCACTTTTAAAGTTTGATATCACAGCATTGCTGAGAAAGAGAATAAACAATTGAAAGTGGGAACCGAGGCCACACTCAGCAGGCATGCTCCATGGCTGTCTGTCCAACGTGGCAAGATTATAAACTCACCACTAAACCCTGGGATTTAAGCCTTAACAATCCCTGACAATTATTTCCTGTAAGCACACTTTTGTATGGGAACACATACCGTGTTAGAAAGCATGTCACCACAATCAAGTAGGGTACCACAGAGATGCAAGGATGGTTCAATACACACCAGTTACTAATGCCGTATTGGATAATAAAGGCTGAAACCGCGTGATCATCACCACAGATGCGGGAAAGGCACTGGATAAGGTTCAATTTCCTTTCGTGATAGAATCCCTGAACGAGGCAGGCACTGAAGGACTGAATCTCGGCATCATAAAGGCCATACTCAAAGTCAGCCCCAGCCTCAGTATTCTAACTGCAGAAATGATAAATGTGTGTGCGCTGTGACCTGGAGCAAGGCAAGGATGCCGTTTCATCACTCCTATTCAACAAACTACTGGCAATCTTAGCCAGAGCCATCAAGCAAGAGAAAGAAATGAAAAGCATTTAAACAGGAAAGGAGAAAGCCACCTTGCGACATGTATAGAGGACAGTGGCCTCAGCTCCCCTCTTTGCCTATTTGTCTGCACTGTCGAAAGATACACACGGAAAATCGCCAGAATTCTTCAAAAATATTTGAAGGTCACAAAGTTAATGCAGGAAAATCAGTAACAGTGGGGAGATAGTCCGAGAAATCAGGAAAGCATTTGCACAAAGAAGAAAGAAGGACCCAAAGACCCCACAAGGAGAGTTACCACACACTGATGGAGGACTGAGGAGGACACATAGTGTTCATGACTACTGAAGGATATTTTAAACTCTGTCTAACTTGCCCGTGTATGCGGGAACTTAACCTTGTTATCATGCTGTTCATGTGTGAACCGAGCCTAGTTTGATGATTCAGTCCATGCTGGATGAGGTGGACACATGGCTAAGCTTGTGATTTCAGGAGCTTGCGACCCATTCTCATGGAGAGGTTGGGAACAGGGTCTCTCTCTAACACTGATGCACCAAATGAACCCTGAGCTCCCCAGGTTATCCACATGAGTTTGCGGTTTCACACAGGCTGCATTGATAAGCATGGAGAAATATTTTCTAGCTATCAGGAAAAGGCCAGTTTCGATGGCAGGGAACAATGCTGTGGAGTGGGAGGTCTAAGAGTCCAGGCTTCTCACACCAGGTAAGTTAAGCATTAGCCACATAGCTCCTGTTGGAGAAGCAGAAAGGACAAAGGAAAACTTGGTTAAATTATCAGGGAAGCAATCAGGACCATGGGGGGTCTGCCTCCTAGGGCCCAGATGCCACCCAGGTCTGGGAAGTGGCAGTACTTGAAAAGTCTAATCCGAACCAGGCAGAGCGAGAGCAGCCTGCCACCCATGAGCAGCAACTTTGGCCTTCTGGAACTTTCAGCTGAAAGAGGGCTACTGCTTTGTGGCTCTACCTGGGAACAGCCAAGTTTGGAATTCCATAGCAGCCCTGGCCAGCAGCCGAGTCTCATTCTTTCGATATTTTAGTGGACCCCAAAGTGGCATAAATAATCAAGACGGTGTTCAGCTTCGTGTGCTGCTCAGACTGGCTTTCTACACTATTGAGGGCAACAAGTTTGATTAATAAATAAATATTAAATTTAAAGACAGACCATGGTCTACTCTTATAAACTTTCTCATTTGTGTACAATTCTTGATTTCCAAACCAACTCTTAGGGAAAAAACAGACCCTCAAATCACTAAGGCCTAACACAGATGTTTTCCTGCCTCTCTAGAAAGCCCAGGGTGGACGTAGCATAGCCCCCCCCCCCAGCTTTTATCTTGTGGTTTTAACACATATTTGCTGTGTGACTTTGGATGATTTGTTCAGCCTCTCCTGGTAATTTGTCATCTGGTAAGGAGACAAAAAGATATTAGTCTATTCAAAACACACGCTCTACTAAAGAGGCAGGAGAAGATGGCTGAGTCAAACAAGAACAAAATGTGGCATTCTTCCTTCCTGATGATCTCTGATCCTCTTCCAGTCCTTCTGAAGTCCTGATCCCTGAAGCAGCTAATGAGACAGTCAAATACGACACTTCTTTGTGGTGGGATCGCTCCAGGTTCCTGTGTGATGTCGTTGTATTCTATGATGGCTGTCTAGATTAGTATCATCTTAGCTTCTCAGGTTCAGGCTGTCCTCTATGGCTCGGATATTAGACTTCACATTCAGGCAGCGGGGTCCCGAGACAGCAAGAGGAATTTGTGCGTTTTTTTTAAACTAACGAAGTATTCAAGCATTGCATTTGTTTAATTAATAACTTGATTGGTTATGATATCTTATATTTAAATAAGCTTCAATGTCACTAACCATCTAGCCCAGTAACTGATAAAAATGATATTTGGGTCACTGTTGAAAAGCAATGGATGGTGAAAGGCTTTAAAAGTTGCTCTATTACCTCAGTTTTGGCAGCTAACTCAAGAGAATAGGTAAACAGCGGAATATGCTTTCTCGCTATGAAAGTGTTTCTTTACTGAACCAAGAAGATTAATTTGGAAACTCATGAAATATCTATAGTGCATGCCCTGCGACACCTCCTCCCAGCGCTGTCGGAGGGTGGATTATTAACCAGGCTTCAGCTGAAGTTGGTACCTCCTAAGCTTCATAGGAGCCCTCCCAGGTCCTGCGTCTCACAGCTGGCCAGTCATGCCAATCAATGTCACTGGAAACTGAGTAGTCTCCTGCTGTCCCCATAAGGGAGGGAAGAATGCAGGTATGTTAGCCCTGAAGCCTGCTGCTTCTCAGCATAGTAAGCATGTTACTAAAGTGTCAAAACGGAACCTCTTCCTTCTGGTAGCCGCTATTCACAATCACACAGAAGCTGGTTGAGTTTTATGACCTGTACACTTGCTCACTACAACCATTGATATGGGTACATAGAACATCTAGCCATGTAAGTTAAATAAATCAAACATACATGGAAATGGTATGAAGATGGCTGTATGTCTCATCCATGAGACATCTCTCCTGCAGGTTGATAGAATCCCACCCATCAGGCACTGCATGGAAGGCACTCAGATGATACCATGTGCTCTTTCAGGAGAGCTGTCTACCCACAGGCACGGTGAAGAAAGGATTGTGTCAGCATGAACACGGGTGTTTAACTCCTAAATGACACTCTTTGAACACGCCTCCTATTCTCAAACATGTGTACTGAGGAGCAACATCACGCTCATTCCAGGAGTCCTTAGTGATGCTCCAAAAATACTAGGCTAGTCTCAGCACCCAACAAGTGTTTATCAAAGCCAGCAGCTCGTTATTTCCTTGTAGCTTCAGGATCGAAATGAACCTGGCCCACAACCAGCACCTGACGTGCCACATCTGCCCCAAACCACAGTCAGTTTTGTTCCAAGATGACATGTGATGGTTTGAAGTAAAAATTCATCCAAAGCCATTGCAAAAACTCAAGAAGCCCAAGCGCTTGCCCTCCCAGGGCCTCTGGGGTTGGGTTCTTTTTCTCTTACCGTCTCACCTGGCTAAGGATCTAGACTTTTTTGGTGCTGCTGCCTCAGACAATGGGCTGGTGTACAGCTGACAGGGACCGCGGTCATCCTAAACCCAAACAAACCCAGGCTTCAGCGTTTCTGTGATCTACTCAGGTCAATACTCGGTTCGTGGACACTTTCCAATTGCTCGTCTGTCAACTTGAAACACTAATATTTTGACATTTGACACCTTAACAAGGTTTCTAGTTCAAGCTTAATCTTGTTGGTGACGGCGTGACTCATGTCACCAGCAGGCAATGAAGAGGACTCAGCCCTAGGTTTCCCACACACTTGAGTTACCGCTGTGCTGGCACCAGATCACAGCTCGGCACTGGAGCACTGACTGCTGGGATGTGGGAAGGAGAAGGGGAGAGAAAACCATAGGAAGATAGCAGGACCGCTGTTAGCCATCTGCTGGCCGCTTAGCGATAGGCACAGAGGCTTGCAGTGACACGTGTGGCGCCCGGTAGTATTCTGGCTGAAGAGCAAGGTTGGAGTGACATGTTGAGTGAGGTCTTCTCCTTTAGTTCTTGCTCTCCGAGGAGAGGTGGCCTGGCACGTGAGTTTGAGCTCAGATCAGAACATGACAGCTTAGCATTTTCCCCTCAGGAGAAGTTTCCCCAAGGAAGTGTACGCTGTGAGTGAGGCTTGGCCATGGGGTCAGCTTATCGACCACGTGCACAGTTCTGGGTGCTGGGTGACAACTGCTTGAAGTGGGTGACAACCGGAGACGTGGTACCTTCTTTAGCTCAGAGCATGATCTAAATTTGGAGTTTAGCTTTAGAAGCTTCACTTACTGGGACAGATACTTCACTTTCTTTAAAACTAGTTTGATCAGCAATGTGCTATGAATATTGGGTCTAGTATTTGAGTTAATCTTTTAAGGTCATGCTTTTCATTTGATTCATAATATAGACAAGGGAAAATTTATTAGGTTAGCCCAAATCATAGCCTCTTTAATCTGCTTTTAGGTAGATTATTAATTAGTAAAGCATTTTAAAAATATTTTAATTAGATAAAAAAATAAAAATAAACACAAATATAAAAATGTCTTTGTCTTTGACACCTTTCCCATGGCAGGAATGTACTGTCTTATAAGGTAGTTGCTATTTCTGTCCAAATACCAAGTATGTAAGATGAGAAATGATGTTTCTATTTATTTATTATTTATTTACTATTTTTATTTTTGTGTTTTCAAGGCAGGGTTTCACTGTGCAGCCCTGGCTGTGCTGGAACTCCCTGTGTAGACCAGGCTGGTCTCAAATTCACAGAGATCCACCGGCCTCTGCCTCCCGAGTGCTAGGATTAAAGGCACGCGCCACCACCCTGGTCTGGTGTTTCTATTTAAAGAAGAGGATATTAACTGAAAAAATGTCACTGCAGAGGAGCCAGTGTTGATGTCTATATCGCCATATCTACATGATAGGTCAGATAGTTATTGATGGTTTCAGAACGCTGCCTGAGGTTCTCTCACAACATTTGTCTGCAATGGAGAGTACATGGTGTCCATAAGGAACAGTTTTGTTTCAGTTGTATTGAAGACTGAGCTCAGGACCTTGCGCATGGTATGCCGCTGAGGTATAGCCTCGGGCTATGAAGAATCCTAACAACCACTCAGTGTAGCATTTTAACAATATTGCCTCAGTTAAGACATTTAGCGCATGCTATCCTAGGCTGCTTACTTATTAAGGCTGCTCTGGGTTGATGCAAAACGATGTGAACTAACAGCAGTAGACAAAAGTGTTCAAGCAAACGACCACCTGCTCAAGGACTGGATGTTATCGCTGCTATCAAACATAATCTAAGAAATGTGTCACTGATGGAACTTCCCTTTCCAAGGTTGTCTGACTCTTAGACATTGGTTCAGTTCCACACAGTGGGAAAAACGTGGTCCTTTTGGTCAACCATCATGGGTATATCTGTTCACCGCACTCTTCAGTGGTGCGGTAACTAACGCAGACTCAGGCTTGTGTCTGTACTATAGCTCTCCCCAGTCAGCAGTGACTCCCACTGGACGTGACTCCAGGACTTGGTGCGGTTTTCTGTAGGGCTTGATCTGTGCAGGTGTCTTTGTGCGTCACCCGTGTGTACCAGAACATGGGTTTGTGTTGAAAGACTTGCTTTCTCTTTCTGGAAACAGGATAAATCTGTAGCTGTTTTACTCTGACACGGGGCACGTTCAATATGCCTATGTCAAAGGTGGAGCGGAAAAGTTAAAGTAAGCAGTCAAGATCACAGGACAGAGTTTGAAGAGGGAGGTGATGCTCAGAACCTGGAAACAAGACAGACGTAGCTTTTGCGGGACTCAGTGTAGCTAGGAAATGACCAAAATTCCACGAGCCGTGTGGCCAGTCACAGAAGATGACAGTTATTGCCAGGGGGCACCTATTGCTAGGTACATTTTGACAGGAGTTGGCCACAGTGGCAAGGGGACTCTGGAAAAAAAAGCCAGACAAAGCACACATGCTTTCTAGCAGAAGCTGTGTGTCCTGAGGTTTTTCACACTTGGTGGTGAGTACAGGCAAGTTTCCCCCATAGACTGCACTGCCCCTGTGTGAATGCTGGGCTCCTGTCCCTCTACTTAAGGAGAGGCTGGGGGAAATCTGTGATGGAGTCATGTAGCCGACACTTAGCTCATGAGTCAGCTGCTTTTTCCGCTGTCTACACAATCCCCGAGGCAGTGTTTTCTTTCTCTCATCTCATGCTATATACATCATCTACAGGAGAATCCCTGAAGCCCCAGGCTCCTGGATGGGTGTCCTGTGTATCTGTGGATGTCAGAGTGTAGTGACATTTCACTTGTATTTTAATAAATAAAGCTTGCCTAAAGATCAGAAAAGTAAAACAGCCACACTGGCCAGCCTTACATCAGTCAGTAATGACACACACCTTTAATCCCAGTAGCCACACTAGCTTGCCATAGACACCAGGCGGTGGTGGTACATACCCTTAATTCCACAACTAGAAAGGATTATAAGATGAGAGGAGACAGCTCTCAGCCACAGTCTCCTGAGATTCCTGGAGACAGAATTGCCGTTTCAGACTAAGTAAGAGGAAAGAGCCAGTGGCTGACTGCTTTGCTTTTCTGATCTTCAGGTTGAACCTCAGTTTCTCTCTCTGAGTTTTAATTAATCATGCATCATTAGAGAATTGTGCTCTTTCTTTGTTTGCCTATAATATAATCCCTTCTGTCCCACGTTATCACGAGAGCCTGGGGAATGAGGTGCACAGTGGTGCTTAGCAGCTATCGTTATGAAGAAATGGAAGCTGTCAGAATCTGAATGCCTATCCACTGGGGAGTGAATACACAGCCCTGGACATGCGCACACAGCAGATGCTTTTTACCAATGCACTGAAAAGCTGAGAAACAATGTCCTGAGGAGTCCAGATGCCTTATGCTAAGAGAGGAATCTGAGCAACAGTCCCCAGCTGGTGGGGCATCCAAAGCAGGCAGTGGAGGTGGGAAGCAGGTTGCAATGATTGACATGCTTGAGTGGAAACAGAGTGAGCATCAAGGGAATGGGTTCTTTCTGGGGCCACATGGCTGGCTAAAGTCAGAATATGGGGACCAGAGACATGAATCAGCAGTTCAAAGTACTCGCTGCTCCTGCAGGAGAGCTGAGCTCAGGTCCCAGTGCTCATATTCGCTGCACAGCCACCTCTAACTCCAGCTGGCACCCTTTCTGGGCTCTGTGGGTACCCACACAGAAGCAGTAGACAACCACACAGCAGACAGACGGACACGCATGCACACAGATATAAGCCTTTAAAACTAGATTATGTGTAACTGCTCAAATGTTAGTGAATTATCCACTTGAAGTGGTGAGGTCTTGTTTCATCATCTACAGCTCAAGAAAGCATTTAGAAAATAAAAACAAACAAACAAACAAAAAAAAAAACATGAGCCCCTGGGAGTGGGACTGAGAAGCGGGAGATCCAGCACCTCTGGGATCCTATGCTGGCCTCTTCCTCTACGTCAGTTGCCTCTTGGGAGTTCTTGCAGAGCTAAGATGACGTAATGAGAAGCGCCCTGGGAGGCACACAAACTAGTCAGCAACCTACAGAGATCTAAATGATGACAGAGGGCCAGCTATCTACAAAAGGAGAGTTGCAAAAGCGGGGGGCACACAATCAGCCCCAGGAGCAAGCATGCACTCAGTACCTTCTCTTGATCCTGGGCAGGGCAGAGGACCTGTACGCCATGCTTTTGAGAACCATCACTAAAGAAGACAGCTGGGATCTAACCTTTCCCAAGCTGTCCCAGTGAAAGGTGGTGAGGTGGTCCCTGAGTTCTATGCTTTAGAAGAGCTGACATCACTAAAGAAGCTAGAGATGGAGTGTTACCTAGGAGTGTGCCACATCCTCCGTGTCCACCCACAGCCCAAACCCTTGTATTGAAGGAATCTGACACACACCGCCTTCTCTGGACAATATGAAACAGCAGGTGTGGACTGCGCTGTGAATGCTCCCTGAGAGTCACAAGCCCTGACACCAAGACGCGCTCAGAGCCTTGCCCACCTACGGGCTTGTGCTCCACCGTCTGTGTTTTCTGGAGCTGTTGGCAGATGCTAATGCTGAAGGAAAGCGTGGTTTCCTAAGTTATCTGCCAGATACAGTCTGAGTTCAGATGGAGTTTATTATAATGGCATCCCCTAGTTTAGTTTTAAACAAACAGGTTAGCTTTCGCCACCTAAATGATGCAAAAGTCATTGAGGAATTTCAGATGCGAGCTGATTGATCACTGTCTCCGAGCATCACCATAGGAGCTGAGCAGACAGTCTGCAAAGGCCATTTGCTCCTGGTCTGGAGGTGATTGTCTTCTCCCGATTTGCTTCCCGACTCTGCTTCACCCGACTTCTGTTACACATGCATAGACCTAGGCAGTTGCTTTAAACATCCGTTACTACGGAGACCAAATTGTAACATTCATAAATTCCAGACTCAGTTATGCATATGTTCTTGGTCACGTCAGTATCCCAGGAGGATCATAAATGTGAGGACAGAAGGCATTTTCAGACTTTTAAACTCAGATTGTGTGATCATCATGCAAGTTGACGTGGCCACTGATACTCCAGACAAAGCACACAAAAACGGACTTTTAAAGAACACCTCCGTA
The DNA here is from genome assembly GCA_025134845.1 of Neodon shergylaensis. Taxonomy (NCBI): domain Eukaryota; kingdom Metazoa; phylum Chordata; class Mammalia; order Rodentia; family Cricetidae; genus Neodon; species Neodon shergylaensis. Next base: position 2,218,964 of record JABTXL010006268.1, on the reverse strand, counting down.
ATAAGCTGCTGTCAAGAACTTATTATGCAACTTGTATCTTATTTTTCTCCTTGAAACACTGATGTCACAGTTGCCCAATTAGTCCACAAGAACCTTCATCTGCAGGAGGTTTATTTACTGCTAAAACACTGGATGGATTCATTGCTTCTAGAAGAACAAAAGTGAAAAATAAAACAAGAAAAGGAAAGAGTAAAAAAATAAGGTTAGCAAACAAATACCCAGCAGACAACTACCCAGTCTAGGTTGACTGCCACCGTCAGTCACTCTAAGCCACTGTGGTTCTGTCTTTGGGAGCCTTTACTTCCAGGGGAAAGAAGGGTGGTTTTGCCCCTAAAGAATCAAGGGAGCTCCAACACTGGGAGAGTTACTGCCAGAGCCACAGCTCTGCACAGGTCAAAGGCTGTCATGTCCCTAAAGTCAGGACACGACTGTGGCTGTAATTTAAACTTATCGGTTTCTGTGTTGTTTGATGTAATGCATTGCATTGCTTTATTGTTTTCTTTTTTTCTCCTTGTCTTCCCCCTCTTCCTTTCCTTCTTCTCTTTTTCTTCCCTCCCCTCCCCCAACAAAATAATGTGTTAAAAGGATGATTATTAGAACTGGGATTGCCACAGGTGCCTTCCAAACTCGTTCGAGGAAACCATTTACTAAGCTAGGCTGTGTAGTATTTCCAACTGGTACCCCATATACACACCACAATGACTAAGGCATGACTTGCATATATTTAAATTCTTTGCTTACTAAGATCCTTTGTTACTCAGCTAGTCATTGAAACTGCAAAGATATTGTGGAAATGTCCTTGAGAGGAGGAACGTGGAAAATTCCTCACATTCCAGAATCCCTGGGCAAAGGGCTGGAATTTGGGCTCTTTCTGTTTGATGTCAGCTCTTGGCAAGTCATACCCTTCAGCCCCTTTATATAAGATGGTATGGTACTTAATATTCATTGTCAACTTGATTCAAGTTCTAATTAACTACTAGATATTCCACTGAGCATGTCTGTAAGGCGCTTCCAAAGAGAATTACATGAGGAGGGAAGACCCACCCTGACTGTGGTTGGCTCTCTATGACAGGTAGTGCCAGACTGAACACAAAGTAGAATGGAGAAAGCCAGCTAGATAGCAGCACCTCTTGGTCTCAGGTTTCTGGCTGTGGCTGTTATGCAATCAGCTGAATCTTTAGTTGCATCTCCTAGCCCAAGAATAAAATACCAGTCACATTTACAACTCCACAGCCTCACCCGTGTGTGCACTGTATCTGTTGCAGAGAAGTCACAGCCACTCCACCCCCCACCCGCTCCATGGCAGAGTCTGATATGGTTACACCTTCGATATGGTGGATGAAGGATGAAACTAGAGAATGCAGAAGTGGTTGAGGGTTGGCATTGAAACCAAGATCAAACAGAAAAGACTTCTTAGAAGTCTCCAAGTCTAATCCACTTGGCAGCTAGTGGCATGAATGTGAAATATAATCTGTGAATAATTGCCAAATAAGAGGTTTAAATGGCAGACTCTACAAACGAGTGGGATAGGCTGTAAAAATGAAGCCATCCGCACTGCCCTCGTGGTCGGATCTGGATTTTGGAAAGAACACAAACTGTAGGGTTGCTGTCATTTACAGTCTTATCACTTCACACATGGTATAAGATACAACTTTAATGAAAGCTGCTACAAGATACTGTAATTCTAATTGTAATATTGTACATGTGTGTGCTTTTAAGACCTTTTGACATTTAAATTGCAGCCTGGGAGATTAGTGGCTTGTTCTCACTTGGAAACAGAGGTGGTTAAATTGTTTCAGACCCTGTGATTTGCAAATGTGCTTTTTCCCCCCAGGGCAAGCAGAGCCGGCAGGTTCCCTGGTGAGGTCTAGGCTGGATTCTCTCTGGTTCAGGCACTGCTGATAAGGACATAGCCAGAAGCTTTGCTGGGGGTTTCTCAACTGTCTGCCTTTCACTTTCTACAGTTGTTAGTCAACAGTAGGAATAATTTTCCTTGTTTAAGTAAATGGCAACTTTTCCATAATTCTTGTCAGTATTTTAGACTCAAATTCATTGGAAACCGTGGGTCTATTGAGTTCTGTATCCATGCTGTTATTATTTCTAAACAGTCAAGTTGAAGGGATTGTTTAGAAAATTTTTAATTTTTAATCCTAACTCTCTGAGGAATCAGCAGGTATTTGGTGGATTCCTTCCGGGGGAAGAGACCAGACTGAGTGACAAACACCTCCAGGCCATTTCTACCTGTCGGGGAGGGCAGGAAACTTCAACCAACGTGGGCAATCTGGATGCTTAACTTTATTAAATTCAGTAACCCGGAGCTCTTTCCTAATTAGCATAAGTGACTGCCGGAGCAAGAGGTGGAAAGCCGTTCTCGACATTAGATCCAAACTGCTTTTAGCTGGTTACAGCCGTGAGAGGTGCCAGCGGTGTGGGGGATGGGCGCAGAAAATGTTAAATTGTGGTAGTGGCCTTCAGAAACAGATAACAACTGTGACCCTGCACAAGGCCCCTGTACTGAATTAAGCATTTACTAGATATTTTCTAGAATTTTCCGCAAGGGTACATTTTAACTAGAAATAGATCCGGGCTATAAAACATGGAAGCTTCTCTTTTGGCTTATTATTCCACAATCCATCACTCTTTATTTTATTGCCTAGTGATGACCCTCAGAGAGCATAGCCAAAACTCCCCAGGCTTCAGTTACATAATCTCTGCAAATAAAAGGAGGGTTATAGCTCCCTTGACTGCTGCACCGGGAATACAGAGTCAGGCGCTGGCTGTTCCACGCACTTGATTCATTCAGGACCCCTTGTTGCACACCAAGCGATCTCCCAGGTGTTGAGGATAGGCAACCTTCTTCCCGAAGTGTGGCACAAACGGCTGTCCTAAGTGTGCAAACAATGCCTTACATCGGAGAAGGCCTGACCCAAGGGTTGGCTTGATATTTATACTTCTCTTTGCTCACTGTAGTTCCAATAACGTTTCTGGAGAGAATAAAATATTTGAAATCTTGTTTGCATTCTGTCGTGGGACGTCACTAAAGGTTAGTATCAGCCATATTTGTCACAGAGCGTGATGATTTTTCTGGCCTTGTCTGTGCCATATCGTTTATAATGGGCAGGGAGGGGCTGAGGAGAACAGGATCACATAGCTCCTCTGCGCCGTGCCCTGAGGTAGGGACTTTGAGGAAGCCTCACTCAGTGGTCATGCTCCCCTTGAGATTCCCACTGCCCACTAATAATGGAGGCAGAAGCTCTGTGGACAGCAGCCAGGCTGGCAAGAGGCGTCAGATCGGATGAAAGCGTGTCAGCCCCACACCGGATGCTCCTTTCCATCCTACTTCCAATTCCTGGTGCCTTTTCAATCGGCTTCCTGATTGAATCCCCGAATCCCCTCTGCATCAGTCTCTTCCCCCCAGTTTGTTTTCCAAGGTAAGCACCCCGGTTCTGGGGTTCTGGGTTGTACATGCTCTAGAAGGACCGTTCACACTCTGTCCTTGTGAGGTCTTAGTTATGTCACGGGGAAGTTTCAGTGAGGCCCTGTGTGGATCAGGACGGGGTGTGGCCATGTTTTTTGGGTACCATCTGGATTACTTTAATTGATACAGGAAGACCCAATCTAAAGTGGGCAGCACCCTCCCCCATGCTCGGATCCTGAACTGTAGCGAAGGTGTGAGGTGAGTCTCCATATGTATGTATTTGTTTCTCTCTGCCCCGAGTGTGGGTGTAGTGTGAGCATCTGCTTTGACTTCTTAATTTCGCACTGTCGTGGGCTGTACCCTAAAACAAGCCTGTGATCTTCTACGTTTGTCAGAGGATTTCGTGCCAGCAGCAGGAGATTGGGATAGTCCTGCGTGTTGGCTGAAGAGCTGTTCACTCTCTGGCTGTTACCTGACAGAAGGAAATGCATTTCTAGTGTGCTGATTATCTTACATCAAGTGGCCTCTCCACCCCTGAAAGCCAGGACTTTTACAGAAGACTCAGCTTGGTAGGAAGTCCCATTCTCAGGACACTAACACAAGAGACTCCCTCATCCTTGCCCTGCGCCTGCTGAGTGAGACGCAAGGCTGAGAGGCTGAGCCACAGCCACGGTGGTGTCTCTGTATTTTCTAGAAGGCGCAAAGACAGAACTGAACAGATATCACGTAATTTCCTAATGCATATTTAATCAACATTTTATGTCAGCGAAATATCAACACAAGGTTTGTAATTTAGAAATCAGCGAATCCAGTTTTCCTTCAGTCAATTTCTCATGCATATTGAGCTGAAAACAAACCAGCTTATGGAAGGTTTAGTTTTGTTTAAAAAAATGGCATTTATAAATTTTTTTTTTCAAAATTGTTATGACGTGATCTGATAGTCATTTTGTTAAGTCTACTTACAGTTGTTTGAGAAAAGGGAATCCATTTTCTTTAAGACAGGGCTTCTAACTGTGTTGCCTTGGCTGTCCTGGGAACTTACTCTGTAGGCCAGGCTGGCCTTGAACTCACAGAGATCTGCCTGCCTCTGCCTTCTGAGCTGGAGAGATGGCTCACTGTTGAAAGGCCAGACTCACAACCAAAAACAGAGTGATTTTTCTGTAAACCAGCTATCTTTTATTGAGTTTTTTTATAATTATTTCAAAGTAAAAATACATGAAATTAACACCAATTTTTAAAATGTTTTATATTATTCCTTAAAAATTAAAAAAATTTCCTAAAATTAAAAAAAAGCCAACCACCAACAAAGCATAAGACAGCAGTAAGTGCCAAAGGATGATAATATTCTAGATTGAAATAAAATTTGGTAAATCAATATAGACCTGAAAAAGAATGGGGAAATAACATAAGTGCAGCCGTGGCTGGTGGTTTAGATTTCACCCTTGAGTTGTGGGTGCCTGAGAATTGACCACAAGGAGGAAGAACAGGCCTCTGGTGATGGACAAACTCGCATTGATTCAGACTCTGGCCTCTGCTCAAGGATAACGGTTCCCGGGTTGCTCCTTCTGGAATGATTTAGATGTGCCAAATGCACAGATGGAAAACACACACATACACTTGTACATACAAGTCCCCTGAGCACCAGTTTATCCCTGTACATGTCATTAGATACAGCATCAGGGCCTCTTCGGAAAAAATTATACTGCTTTTCATTTCACACAAAGAACAGGCTCTTTAACCGGTGACATAGGGCAAGCACAGCCTGCCTGGGGAGAAAGGCCTGTGTGCGCCAGGTCTGCACAACTCCATCCCACTAGGATCCCATGACCATTATAGAAATTATGGCTATAAGGTTGACCACAGTAAGAAAGCAAAGCGTTCTTCCCTGGGTGGTGCCAGGGGTAGTGCTGCTTCATCACCAAAGGGCATTAGAAGCTCCACAGGGAAACCATGAGGGGAGCTTGTCACTCCATCCTCCCAGCCTGCTCGGTGCACACTCCAAAGGCTACAGTGGCTTTACTGCCAAGGACGCTACACAAAGTCTACCCTTGGAGGTCTTCCAGTTGTTTGTGTTTTAGCAAAAATATAATATCACACACACACATACACACGCACACACACAATGTTCATAGCCTCATCCTAGACTGTCTAAATTCCACACTGGCTTGGTGTGTTGGCAAAGCACATCACCATTTAAGATCTCAGTTTCATAACCTCAAAAAACTGATGCAAGAATAGTAAAACTCAACTCTATTCGAAGAACTATGAGCAACTAAAAAAATCTGAGAGAGGAAGAGGCGACCTGTCTTTTCTGGGGAAGAGCACACCAACTGAACTGAACAGGTTATATTTAGGATTGTGGTGTGTGTGTTATCATATATGCAGAGAATAACAATGAATGAGAAAGAGGCCATGAATTTGGAGGAGAGATGAGGGTTGTATGGGAGGTTTGGAGGAAGGGAAAACAAGGGAGAAATGTTGTAATTAAATGATAATCTGAAAACACAAAACATTAAAAACCAAACAAACTTTTGTTTTTAACCATTGTATCTCTTCCTATGGAACCAATATAACCAGTAGAGACTTCTGGAAACCCCTGGCATTTTCCCACAGCTGCCTGACATACTTCCTTATCGGAACCTCCTTTGAGCACAGGCCCTGTCTCCCAAGGTGGAGTCAATGCCGTCAGTGACATTTCCTCTGATGCCACTGCCAGACAAGGCTTTAAAACTTGGATCCTCCCCTTTGTCTCCTCAATGCTGACTCCTTCCTTCCGACTCCTGCTTTCTCATAGCCCTGGCCCAAGAGCATTTTCCCGTTGGTTGACAGTTTGGCAGAGTTTCAACATTTTCTAGGATTTACTGGCTGCTTTGGAAAAATCTCTCAATGACTGGAGTTTCCAGGGAATTCCTGGAGTTTGTGGCTGGAAATGAGACCTAGTACAATTCAAACCAGTTCCCCAAGCGACTCTCCAACCACGTGAGGGGGCCGCTTACACACCAAGGACGTGTTTATCACATCACTGTGACATGTATGTGTTCTTATTTTTGAAAGCAAGAGAATAACTTAATTTCAGGAGTAGTGATGAAATAATGATGCTTTGTAATGGGGGAACTAAATTTTATATAAACATTATGACCAATATCATTAAGAAACCAGATTTGCTTTTTTGACAAAAGGCAACTTCAAGTATAGAACTAGCTTGAAATACTTTAAGAAAATATATTCTTGTCATTGCCAATAAGAAGATTTCTAAACAAACTCATCTGGAAGTATCAGCTAATAGAGCATCTAAAATAGTTTCATCAAAACTCCTAGTGGCCAGTCAAACCACTCTATAGACCTCAAAGGAGAATTTCGTGTTTAGCATTCATTGTAGAAAGAAATTGGATGAAATGGATTATAGAACTAATATTATCTTTATGAATATCCCAAAATAAAGAAGGAAATAACTTTTCTCCCTTTCTCTCTCCCTCTCTCCTCCTTTTCTCTCTTCTGATAGTGTGGTTCTCAGGTCTGAATCCAGGGCTTGTTAGGTGTTTGGCACATATTCAGGAACTGTACTACCTCCCAGAGCTAATATTTCTGTTTATAAATTTGAAAGACAGTAATTCATTATAAGAAAACTGATTTTACTTAGTAAATAACAACAATTTGAGGATATGAAGATGAGAACACAAATTCTCTTGAAGGATTCACAGGCTAATCTAAAAAGCTTGGCATCTCTAACATGGTCAAGAACTTATAGCTAGGAAGGTCACAGGCCTTAGAGGAGAACCTAAAGATTTTATATTGTTAAAATTTACATAGTACCAAACTAACTCATCTAAGTGTCTTATTATTATGTACATATATTATTGCAATTCTCAGCCCTCATCAGAGAGGGTTTTGTTTTTGTTTTTATTTTTATATTTTTAGAGACAGGGTTTCTGTGTCGCTTTGGAGCCTATCCTGGAACTCATCAGGCTAGCCTCGAACTCACAAAGACCCACCTGCCTCTGTCTCCCAAGTGCTGGGTAGCATTAAAGGCGGGTGCCACCATCGTCTGGCTTAAGAAGGGTGTTTTTACAGGAGATGACAATCAACACAGAGACTCACATCCGGTCATTGAGCAGAGAACAAGGAACGGCAGAGTGCTCATCTCCAAGGGGAATCTCCATATCGGGTCCCTTCATCCCCATTTCAGGGATCATCACAGGAGAGGGGGATGAAAACCTGTGAGACCTAGGGCCGGCGAATGATTATGACGAAACACAACCATAAATATAAACATAACCAGTGCTTGCTAGACACCACAGGGTAGGTGCACACGAGCACTGACAGAAGCCAGGGGTTGGGGACCAGGGGAAGGGGGCAAACTATATAAAGAGTTTGGGGGAGTGGGTGTGTCTGTGTCAGGTTAGAGTGTGGTGATAGCTACACTGTGCTGATTGCACATTTTACAGCGAGAAGACGGAGCTGCAAGCACTCTCAGTAAATCTGTGCAACCAAGCAGGCAGAATTTATCTCTGAGTAGGTTACATGGACACACACATTTTCTAAGTTAATATTACTCTTCCTGCATTTCCATCATCACCCTTGTCCAGGAAGTCTCATTACTAAACACTTCCTTATCTGAAAAGAGACAACGGGGCTTATGCCCTTCCTCTTGCCCTCTGAAATGTTTCTTACGCTGTCCAAGTATCAAAGATGTCCAGGGGTGCCACAGCTCAGTGTATTTGTGGTAGGTGGTGACAGCAGACATGGGGATGTCAACTTGATAGAGGATGTAATCTAACAGACTCAATTTTTGTTAGAAAGTGTATGTTTATTTAGCAAAATGTAATTTCAGTCAAAATATTTGGAGGCAGTTACCAACATGCTCAGAAATAATTTCAGCACTGAGAGGTCTTACCCAGTGTAATATTCTTAGGTTTAACATGTAAAACCCTGCCCCTCAGGGCTCCCTGGTGGTGCTGTCATGGGGTTCCAGAGTTTAGCAGTGTTAGCAGTCTCGTCCTATACACTGTTTGCTGAGCGTCTAATTTTTGGTCATAACAACCCAACTCGGCCTGAGACTGGCGCTTGGACTTTTGGACATTCCCCACTTCCTACCAAGATGGCTGAGGTACCCTCTTTCTGATTTTCCTCCGACCCACACTCCTTGTTCCCTCACCTGTCTGTTTGCTTCACACAGCAAGCGTCTTCTGGGGTGCAGAGTGAGCAAGCTGCAGAGCTACCATGTTGGGGGGGGGGGTCATTCGTTATTAAAGCTATTCTAGATGGCTTTTTTGTTGCTTGATGCTAAAATCAGCTTGGTGGGAAAGGGCTTATCTCAGGTTCCACGTTCAGGCTGCAAGTCAATCTCCAAGGGAAATCAAAGCAGAAACTCAAGGAGGAAGACAAGCAGAAGTCGTGGAGGAATGCGCTACTTACTGGCTTGCTCCGCAGTTCGGACTGAGGTCTTTCTTACACAGCCTAGGAGGGGTGGTGCTACCCACGGTGGACTGGGTCCTCCCACCTTAACCATCAATCAAAACAGTTTTTCACAGACACGGCCACAAGCCAACCCGTTGGAGGCAATTTACTCAGCTGACGGTTTCTTCTCCCACGTGATTCCAACTGTTGTCAAGCTGAGAATAAGAGCTGACTTGGACAGGACACAAAGTTCTGACTGTAGCGTCTAAAGAACTGCTTGTTTTAGTTTTTTTTTTTTAATCTTATTTTTCCAGTAAATATTTATTTATTACCAACAGGATAGCACTATCAATTAACTTTCACAGTAACCTCCATTCCCTAGAAGACTATGAGGAGAATGTTTCCGAGATCAAATGTAATGGTGGAGGTAGCGGGGGAGGGCAGTGTATCCGCGCATACTTATTTGAAAATTGGGTTTCCTTACAGCCATACACCAGTCTCTCTAGCGAATGGCAAACACACAACATTCTTAAGCATGTATGTTTTCTGATGGAAAGCAGTTGGGTTAAGCAGAGGGCACACAGCATTTCCTGCTAGACAGATCTTGCCTCCAGCACTTCCTCTGGCCTCAGCCGAAACGTGGGTAATAATCAAATCTATGGCTTCAGCCTGTGCTCACTAGATACAAATCCTTTAGATAACAAAGTGCTTAAGCTGTCTTTCCAGAAAAGGCCTCCGGATACCGCGGGAGGACAATTTAGAGCTGTCTCTACAAGACTGGATTTGTGCAGAAATCAGACTGTTCATGTAAAGGCAGTCAGCTGTCACGGGCTCAAGATTTCCCCTGTAGGACCTGACGTGCCTGCATAAAACCACAGAGACAATCGACGTTTGCACAAAGAAGTCTGAAGCCTGACCTCATCGTCCAAACTAACAAGGGCTTCTCCTCTCTCTTACCTCACACATTCCCATCACAGGCCTATCTAAGAGGCTGAACTGAGCTTGCAGCGCCCCGACCCCACCTCCTTGCTGACTGCCAGCACACGGAGAAAAGTTCAGCATTACCGTGGACACACGTCAAGAAGAGCACAAAAGCTTCTCTGGCTTCCTGCCTCCCATTGGAGAGCAGCATCCGTGGGGCCAATGGGAGAAGCAACCCTGTGTGAGTCTCAGCTCGAGTCTTGGGTACATCGCAGGGAATGGCGTTTGCCTGACAACCAGGAGGCCCTGGTTCTATCCGCAGGATAAACAGCAAGTGAGAGAATTCATCGGAGAGCTGATATCTGCCACTGACTTCAACTGAATATGTGGATCAGTAGAACAATGAACACGAAAGGCGCTGTCACCCAGTATGCAGAGGTTTGAATGACAGGGTGACCACAATCAGGAACGCAGAGCCGACTTACCAGCTTGTCTCAATTAAGGTTTCTATGGCTGTGTGAAAGACCATGACCAAAAGCAAATTGGGAAGGAAAGATTTTCTTTGGCTTATGCTTCTAGTTCACAGCCCATCACTGAAGGAAGTTATGACAGGAACTCAAGCAAGAACCTGGAGGAAGGAACTGATGCAGAGACCAAGCATCTTGGCTTGCTCTTCATACTGTCCTCAGCCTGCTTTCTTATAGAACCCAAGGATGCCAAAGATGGCGCCACCTGCTAGGACCTGGGATCTTCCCCATTAATTACTAATTAAGAAAATGCCTTAATAGGCTTGCCTCCAGCTGGATCTTAGGGCAGCCTTGTCTCAGTTGAGGTTCCCTCTTTCCAGATAACTCCAGCTGTCGAAAGCGGACATAAACATAGTCAGCACACAGCTCTTTGGGGACCAGCTCCATGTCTGTATTGTCTGAAGATGGAGGACATGGGTGGTTTTGTTTAAAATGCCATTCGTTTGCCCTGCTTTGCATCGAACACCTCTAATCCCTTTGCTAGGCGAGAAAGAAAAGCTATGCTCTGCGCATTTGGTCAAGGATGAAGCACATTCTTGTAGTCCCAATATCGGCTCCCATGGTTTATAGCCCAGAGGAGGCCTTCTGGTCTACTCTCTCTCACTGCTGTGTCTTCAAACAATGCATGCTTACAGCTTTGGATGTTCATTCTCCTAAGTTAAAAGACAATAAAAAAAATCTCAAGCCGCTGCCAATTATCTAGACTAACGGGCATATTAAAGAGAGTAACCAACTACTATGGGGGTTCTGCTTCTGGGAACCCCAGGTCATCACTGCACATCCCCAGGGCTGACTAAAAGCACCTTCCCAAATCTCTATGGACAAACCCAAGGTGGCTGAATTCGGAAAGGCAGAGCTCACAGACACTTTCCCTTTCTGGATTAAAGTCTTTTGGGAAGAAAGTCAAGGATGGCTTGTGTGTGTGTGTGTGTGTGTGTGTGTGATATCTGGAAAGTTTGGGTCCTTAATCACAGAAGATTTATTTTTCTTGGTAGTGTGTAATAAGTCACCCATGTGTCCTCATGCTTGACAAGAATGCTAGGTAACCCCCACCCTAGCTCGGATGCTTTGTCCACTTGCTAACCCAAATCTCTCAGAATAGAAGCCAGCACGAGATCAGCGCACATCAGCGTTCACCAAAGAAAAACTATCATATGTTAAAAGTGTTTTAAAACATTTGACATTTGCATGTGCTTAGGTGTTATAAGGAGCCGGCTGTGACCAGCCTTTGTGTGTCTGCTACTCTCACGACACAAGGACTGAGATCTCCCGTTGCAAGGAGGAGATGCAATATAAGGCAGACTAGAAGTCTTTTCTAGAGGTGCAGTCAATGCTCACATATTTTCTGGTAAATCTTTAACATCCTCGAGACCTAGAAATATTTTGACTCAATGTATTTCTCTCTTTTTTTTCTTTTGGTTTTTCAAACAAGCCCTAGCTGTCCTGTAACTTACTCTGTAGACCAGGCTGGCCTTGAACTCACAGAGATCTGCCTGCCTCTGCCTCCCTAGCGCTGGAATTAAAGACATGTGCCACCACTGCCTGATGATGATATTTTCAATCCGCTACATTCTACTTTGCTCATTCATATATATAATTATTTTTGCATTTTTTCTTTAAAAGATAGAATTTCTCAAGAAAAGTGAAAGAAACTCCATTCAGACTTCTGTCTGGGTAAGCCTAAGGGATACCCACAGCGATGGTTATTGTCTAAGGCCCATTTGACAGGATTGAAGGTGTCCATGGAAACAACCCTCTGGTTGTGCCTGTGACAGGCCATTTAGATGAGGTCCACTGAGTTGGAAGACCATTCCATGGGCAGGACTGTAACAAACGGGGAGAAAAAGCTGAGTGCCTGGATTTGTCTCCCTGCACTTCCTGACCATAGACGTAATGTCACCAGCTGCTACCACCGTGGCTTTCCCGCCACGATGGCCTGAACTGAAAACTGAGACACTTTAAGTCCCCTTTGCGAGGGCATCTTGTCATAGCAATGAGACAAACGATGCAGATACAAAATCCCAGTTTGGCCAAATGCTCCTTGTTCTGAGCTCCCTGAAGCTGCGAGAAATGTCTGCTTAGATTCTCAGAGATAGGGAAACACCAGATAGATTCATAGTCTGAAGGGACCAGCACGGCCCCAGCACGATTCTAGCATGGCCCCAGCACGGCCCCAGCACGGCCCCAGCACGGACCCAGCATGGATGAATGTCCCGATTGTAAGTACACAGATATTGTCAAGATGGAAAACACAACATTCTAGTGAGTTCAGACAACCCATCAAATAGCCAAGACAAATAAGTCATTAACACTGTGACTGGTTCAAAACAATGACAGTTTCTACGGTTTTCCCTGTGGGTCCACACATGAAATCAACAACAAGAACAACAACAAACAATCATTTATGTATTCAGACCTGGGCACAATTCCTTATGCTTTCCTTTCTTACGGTTTTCCTTTTTTAGAAGACAAAAAGGTGGGTACAGAGACCTCCATCGACCCAAGAAAAGAGCATGGGATATTTGAAAGAATTTTAAATTGCTTGGTAATTTCCACCTGCTGTCACAGACCACAAAAATGTCTCCTGGGGTAACAGAACAGGTGAAAATGTTCCCAGGTTTTGCCTCTCCTCTCCCGCCCCCATTGATACTTCATGCCCCATGGACAGCTATGCATACTCACCAAACCTTGGCAGGTCGATAGGGCCACTGAGGAATTCCCCTGGGACCGTAGGGAGCCTTGGTAGAAGCAGAACTCCTCTGGTGGTAACACCTGCACAGACGTGGTGCCTCCCTTCCCGAGAGTTTGCACCATGAATCCGGGAGCCACTAAGTTGCTGGCAGCTCTCAGGTCGAGATGGAGGTCATGCCTGGGGCCCTTCAGTCGCAGGTGGAGGGCATCACCTCCTGGCTGGGCCACTGCTTGCCTCCGCCGCCTCCGCTGGTGATGCATGATGTCATGGGATACATAATCTCCATTGTGGTCCACCTCGTAGGCAGAAACAAGGTCATACTCTGAAATTGAAAAAGAAGCAGAGGCTGAGGAATCCTGGAGTTCTGAGAAGAATCTCAGACCGGCTACACGGGATAGTTGTTGGGCTAGTAATGAAATATAACCCTGGAAGAGCAATTCTTGTTTGATGTGGCGTTGGCTCTCCCTTTTATGTATAGTGGAATCTGCTGTATCGGTAACAAACTGTCCCGCCAGTGGAGATTTATCGGAAGATTGCTTCCAACACTTTCCCATTTAGCTCTGTTGTTATCCCTTCATGTGAATTTGAGACTGGGTGGATGTTGAAGCTCCCCCTTCCCCATCATTTACTGGGTGGAAAAAGCAGATGGTCTTATGTTTTATGATAGCTGTGAAGCACTCCTTTCTTCATGTGCTTTATATTTTGTATAAAAACCTATACTGAACTGACAAGACATTTTGGCTTCAAGTACCATAACTGAAAGAGAAAATAAAAAAACATGGTAGATATTCTTGCTGTTTATTTAATTCTGAAATCGTTGAACACACAGGAGGAATGGTAGGCTGCAGACACATCCCAGGAATCATGGGTTACTCTACAGAGATGCTCACATGCGCTGGACCCCCCCCCCCCCGAGCCACCGTAGGCCTTCCTGTTGCCCTGGTTTCCCTTTTGTCCATCTGGGTTCTCAGGACACTGTCAGCAGCACATCTCTGGGTCAGGCCTTACCACTATACTCTATGGTGTCTTGGTTTGAATAGCATTTAACTAAACTAATTCATAAAAGTAAAAAAACAAAAACCATAAAAAACCCTCCAAGATCCTGTCAGACCTAAATGGCTAAGACTGAAGAATCATCTCGTCCTACACCCGGACCCCCACCTTCCGCAGATAGCAGAGAGGGGCTTTCTTTTCTGAGTTCCAACACGGTCCTATGTATATCAAAGCTGTTCTGCCATTCTGGGAAAGCATCTTATTTTTTAAGATGATAACCAGGACTTCCCGGTTCATACCACCGTCTACAATATCTTCTCTGAGTCTACCATCTGGGAAGAGGCTATTTCCAGGAGGGTAGGAGCCACGGGCTGGGCTTCTAGGTCAGGGTCACAGCTGGCTGCTCAGCCGTGTTATCAGCTGAGACCTGTGGCCAAGGTAGCTTTGTCGAGGCCAAGGTTAAAAAAGTATTTTAGTTTGAGATTAGCTAGCTCGGTTTATGTCTTTAAAATATTTAATTAAGCATGTCATGTGTGTGTCTGATTGTGTATGAGTGTTGGCTGGCTTTTGTGCTTGCGGTTTTTCTAATAGCTGAAAGCAACACGTCGGCATGGTGTCAGGCCTTGCTCTGGAGGTACTGCCAGGTGTCTTTGCAAGGAGCCCACTCTAAGCATGGGGACTGGAGGGGTCTAAGATGACAATGCAGCAGGTCATCCTTCAGACAGCACCTTTGGAGCTTTCCTGGTTCCAACCTTCTAAACACATGGGTTCTCCCTGGAGTATAAACAGATTTCTACTTAAGAGGTAACTCTGCTAGACTCCTGGTAATCAGGATCCTTTTCTGATTCATCAGGAGCAGACACAGTTTTCAGACTGTGTCTAAAGTATTATTTAATTATAGGGAAGCAATATCCATGTACTTATCACCAAATTATTTTGAGTGAACACAGTCACTTGTCTGTGATGCTTTTCTGTCCTGCCAAGCAATAAACATGAGAAACAGAAGAAACACGTGGCAGTCAGTGACAGGCCACAAAAGGCATGTGGCTGGGTTTAGGAGAGGCGAGGAAGGTCGGAGATTAAAAGCAGGGTGCCTTGTCAGGATGTTCTTCTGACAACCATGCTGGGTGGAGACACGAGGATGACAAGATTATGGAGCCTGCCACATAGCAGAAGGTAGGCCAGGGCTCTGCTCCTGAGACTCCCATCTCCTTCAGGTCCACAGCATCTGTGTGTCTCTCTCCAGTCCCAAGCTTCATCTGTAGGTCTAGCAAGTGAGAGCAACAGACTGGACTGGGTAGCAACCTATAGATTAGGAAGGTAGCAGGCCCTGGCTGGTGACTGGACACCTGCATCAGAGCTGGTGACTGAGCTTTGGTGGGGTCAGACACATTGGTTTACTGTTTTCTGTAGGGGTGTGAAGGATCAGATGATCTGGTATCTGGTGAAGGGAGACAGACAAGCACAGCAGGCCTGAGCATGTCTGAGGAGACAGTGTAGGTACATCCTCTGTCCACACACTGTCGGTTTGCAGTTCCACAAAGCACTTTCTTTAGAGGGACAACTCCTCTGCTCTCTGCACTGTGGGGTAGGCATAGTTGTCAGGGTGCTGTTAGCTAGCACACCTGGCTCCTCATGAGGGGGTCCCCCATATGGCTTCTAGATTCCTCTCCCTCCTGCAGGGGTGGTGCAATAAAGGCAAGAGGCACAAATCTTGTTGTCGGCCTAACTAGTGAGCATCACTGTATACAGAGGGGTGATCATGGTCACATCATCAGCCACACCTGGCCTCGATATGTACCTGGAGGGCTCTCAGTCAACATACTGCAGAGACAACAAACACTTTTCACAGTAACCAAGGGACAGAATCCACCTAGGTGTTGGCCATCAGGTGAACAGATATGGAAAAATGATATACACAGGCATGTGCACACATGCTTGCACACACATAGACATAGATAGATTTGCACACACATGCAAGAAAGGGGTAAAGAACCAAGCTCTTTGCTTGCAGGACAAAGTATGCATGCAACCATAGATCATCATAGTAAGTAAAATAAGACCCAGAAAACAAATATACCATCTTCTCTGTTATTGTGGAGAGCCTGTATTTTCTACAGATATATAACCTTATATTCATATATAATATTTAAGTAAGATGTGAGCCTCTCTGGGGCAATGGGTGAGAATGGTGGGAGAGAGGAGAGGGTGAGAGAGTGGGTGTGTTAAGGTACGTGGAAGATTTATGTACAAAAGTCCTTAGGAAGCATGGAAACCTGCAAACCGGTATGTGCGATGAATCTATGCCAATCAGTGAGTAAGGATGCGACTGGTAGCTAACAATGCAAACAATGCTCCAACGGTATAACCTATATTCTTGGGGCCTCTACTTTGGAGGTAAGATAATCTATTTTATTTGAGAAAGGAGCATAGAGTATTAATTGTGTCTGGCAATTATTAATAATTTGCTTTTATATAGATGAGTCTTGTTTAGATAAATGTCTGACACCCAGCTTCCTGGGGTGAGTGACCTGGTGTGGATCATGGATAAAGATTTGCAAACACTCACATTGGGGATGATTTGATGACCAGCGCGGCACCATGAAGAAGAGACATTCAGAAGAACCCTGCTATAAACGCCATGGCTCAAAAACTTCAGTATCAAGGGAGGGTTCAATGCCCCAAACTTTTAAGTTGTGAACCTTGAGCGTTTTGATATTTAATAATTGGTTTTGATGCAATTCATCTCACTGTATTTACCAAACTCTCTGGAAAGGCCAGTGCCAGCTCTCAGGAGAAATTGTGTGCTGGACTTGGGACCAAATGCCTTGCTGTGACCAGGACCTGGCTTCCAGGTAGCATCATGGTCTCAGCAAGGCTGCTTCTCTCAGGAAGTGCTCTGCTTTTTGTGGAGATGGTTTTGGCTGTCACTAAGGGGGAAAGGAGAATGAATGCTGCCCCTGCATCTAGGGAGGCTGGTGGACAGCGAATCTCGACAGCACAGCAAAGTGTTACTCCTGCCAGGGATTGAGAAACCTTGATTTTATCAAGGCGTAGAATCAAATGCTCACAAATGCGTGGACGGCTCAGCCTGGAGGTTACAGTGAGTGAGCTCAGAAGGCAAGCATCCCACCGCACTTGCTGGACCAGCGAAGACAAAGAGTAACGGCAGGAAACTGAAAGCTATAACCTGACTTAATGTGTAATGTGTTAAGATAATCACTCCCCAAACCAGTGACTTATGATTTAAAAAGAAACAAGACTCCTGCAGCCTGATAATCCTTTAAATAAGCCTGGGCTATGCAGATGTTTGCAATGAGACAAAGTTCACAAAGGGCTCCCTGACTCACAACCCCCAGTGACTTGATTATATGAGATTTCATGAGCACAGCCTCATGTCTGGGAAGGCTCCCATCTGGAAATGATGGCACTGAGTTCAGGCGTACCCGTGGGTGTGCCAGGTCAGCAAGCCACCACTTAGTAGAGGGGACAGCAAAGAGCCATGTGAAGGCTGGTCTGGAATACCCAGCCCTCACGTGTTCACACTGGTTGCATGAAATTAGCCATCGTAGGAATCTGTACATGCCGTGAGTCAGAGCCTCCAGTCCTACCACAAGCTCCAAACACTCATGAGCACAGCCTGGGCCTGCCCTATCTCAGGATATATACGTCTAAATAAACGTCATTGCAAACCTGGAATATACAGTCAAAAATATACATCCTTTATGTCCAGTTAGGTATCTTTTAAAAATGCACTTTACTTAACTAGACGTGTGCGTGTGCTGCGTGTGTGTGTATCTGTGTGTGGGAGTGTGTGAGAATGTGTATTCTGTGTGTGTCTGTGTGTGTGTATGTGTCTGTGTATGTGAGTGTCTGTGTGTGTGTCTATGTATGAGTGTGTATGTCGGTGTGTGTGAATGTGTGTGTCTGTGTGTGAGTGTGTATGTGCCTGTGTGTGTGTCTGTGTGTGAGAGAGTGTGTGTGAGTGTGTGTGCGTATGTGTCTGTGTGTGTGTATGTGTGTGTCTTTGTGTGTGAATGTGTGTGTGTGTGTGTGTGTGTGTGATGTACCATACGAGAGCAGGTGCCAACAGAGGATTGCTAGGTTCTCTGGAACTGACATTACAGGAAGCTCTGAGGCACCTAGGTCCTGGGACCCAGCTGGGAACCCCTGGAAAAGAAGCAGGCACTCAGATAGTCTCAGAGCCATCACTCCAACAACATCCCCTCCGTTAACATTCTAAAGAACTTCTGAACTTTGCCTTGGATCTGGAAGCCTAAGGTTTTTAAAAAGCTAAAAATGTGTGCTATGCTCTTGGCGGTAACCATGGATGCTATTACAGAGACAAATATGAAGAAAACCGCTGAGTAATAAAAAAAACAGAAAGTGAAATAGAGTCATCAAAAAAGTAAACTGATGCACTCATGTTCCCTAATCAAATTGATTTCAAATTATTTAGCCATCATTGCCTCAAGGAGCATGTGAGGCTCTCTTTCCTACTGCGCAATTACCTCATGCATCCAGAAAAATAGCAAGAACCTCACAAGTCTCACTTTCAGCCAAACTCAGCTCCAAAGCTAATTTAACAATCAGCGCTTATCCCGGAGACCGGGCGTCTCACCGTGTGCAGACCCGGGGTCACAGAGCACTCTTGGCCCTGCGCTCTGTTCTGACACTCTCTGTTCTGACACATCTCGCCTCTGCTGGGTGACGGCTGTCCATGCTCTCATTTTGTCTTTTGATAGCTAAGGGGTGACAGCACCAGGAGAGAGCTGTGCAGGCTTCCTGTCTCCACTAAGCGCCACCCTGGCAAAGGCTCACACCCACGGTACCGTGGTACCGTGCGCCCTGTTCAGGCCGGTAAGTGCCTGTCATGGAAGCACTGCCCTTGGGATCAGGAACTGAGATGCCAGGCAGTGAGAGGCCTGTGGCCTCAGGCAGTAAGCGTGTCTTCTCTTCCTTGAAGAGATGTTCTGTCTATAATGGCATCATCTTAGAAAAGTCTTCATTAGTGCAATAAACATGACCCGGGCGGGCTGGCTGGATTTCCCACCCTCCTCCGTGCTAAGCCTGACAACCAGTGTTTGATCTGACAATCAGAGTGTCTATCCTCTGACCACCATAGCACCCTGCACCCTACACAGGCAATAAACAAATGCACGCAATAAACAAATGCCAAAGGCATCATGAGTCCCCATGGAATGTTTATGATTTTATTCTGAACATAGGGCAAAGTGCAATGTTAGAGCAGTAAGATCGTCTATAGGTCATGACTGTGAGGAGAGGCAGAAGCTCGGGGGAGATGAAGGCGGCAGAAGGTGGGCTCTAAACAACTTCCCCTTCCAAACGCACTGACAACCGGTCTGCCCGCACTGTACTGTTTGCTTCTGGCGCCCTCCAGTGGTGCTCAGTCCTACCGTCGAGACTCATCCATCCCTTCCTAATTACCCTCGTATTTAGTATGGAGAATTTCAGCGACCAGTGTGTACATTCAGCTCTTATAAATTTACCATGATGAAGAGCGAGATAATGAGGATTCCCAAAGGGTCAATTCTTTAATCGTGCGAATTTTCTGAAAATCCACCAAAAAGATTAAAACTGGCTCGCCTTTGGTCGCCAATGCTGCTAGCACTCTCCAGCTAATCCGATCCAGGAAAGGACAGGAGAGTAACTAACACGTGTTGCGGGTGCTGCGGACCCAGCGCAGACTAGAACCTCCTAGCGACTATGCGCTAGCCTGCTTTCTCAGTCACCGGGCGCCCTTGCTAGAACATCTCACAAGGGAAAGCTTCACTTGTGATGCCCTCCTGCTAGTGATACTGATTTGGTCACCTTCTGTCTCCAGGTGTGTCAGTCAAAGGCGGAGAAGACTTCAGCGGGAAAGAAATGCGAGGGTGAAGAAGCTGGCGTGGGAGCAAGGCTGCCTGGGTTAGGTTTGGTGTATTTACACTAATGATGCGTTTATTACGTTAGTATATAAAGTGTTCTAGGATCTTCCTACGCTCAGATATAGTACCCTTTCTCCAGTGTAACGCTGGCATGCCATTACCGCTTCTCTGGAAAATCTGATACAGATATTTGTGGGAGGTCATCCGTAAGCAGGAGCTCACAATGTTTTAAAAGCAAGATCGCATCTTCAAAGCTCTAGGCGTCCTGAGCCCCGAGGGGATTGCCAACTAGCAGGAGGGGGGTGTCGGACGCTTACCTGGGGGAATCCGCGAGCCCCCACCTCGCAGACTTACCATCGGTTTCCAGCCAGTCCGACCCGGAGGATAGCGGAGTTTGCGGGTCTCCCGGACTCCCAGACGCTGCATTTGAGGGTCCCAGGGCGCAAGCAGGTGTTTGCTAGAAAAAGTGAGAGCACCTCAGTGGGAATGCGGGGCTGCAGAGCCCAGCCACCTGAGGAAGGCACTTCCTGGTCTTAGGGACTCCTCCGGCACCTGCGCGACTCACCTGATCACTGACCTGCGCCAGCAACAGCACCCAAAGCGCTACACAACCACGGGGCTGCATGGCCCCGCCGCAGCGAGGGCTCACAAGACTGGGCTCAGCTGTCTCCACTGGGTCACTGGATAGCCCCGGTGCAAGCGATGTGCTAGAGAGCAGCGGGCCGGATCCGACAGAAGCTCAGGGATTCCAGGCAGCGACTCCACCATGCACACCAGAGTTATCACTGCAGCTTCTCTCTGCAACCAGGGGTGGAGTGGCAGTGGTGGCGGGGGCGGTGGAACACCCGCCCCAAGCATGGGACAGCAGGGAGGAGGGCAGGGAAGGAGAGGGCAGGGCGAGGGAGGGCAAAGGAGAGAAAGAGAGGGGAGGGGAGAGAGGGGGGAAGTAAAGCAGGGAGGAGGGAGGGGTACCAGCAGGAAAAAGGCCAGGAAGAGTGGCAGGGTGGAGAGATTAGGAGAAGGGGGATCCACTCCAGGAACTGGGGATCCACTCCAGGGACTGGGCATCCTTAACACATACAACACAGCCCGAGGGTGTTTTGCTCACCTACATGCAAGCCTGGGGTAGAGACAAAGCCAGGAGGGGGTAGTATCTAGCCATCTGCCCCTGTGCACTTGCGACTAAATGTCCTGGTGTGGGACTCCCAAGTACTGCAACTCCGTGGGATTTCTCACCTAAGGGCAGGACTGTGCTGCATAGGGGCAGGGCATCTGTCGTCTTTCCCTGGCCGCAGACCAATCTGGAGCTTGCCTTCTCTTCTGTTGGTTTTAGTAAGGGTGCACAGGGAGGGGTGGATCTGCTTATGAATGAATGTGAATTGTCCTAGGGCTTGTGATGTGGAGGGGTGATGGGAGACAAGGCAGGCTAGGGCAGGGCAGGGCAAGCTAGTCAGGAAGCTGGGTCTCCCAAGTCTATGGTCTGGTATAGGTCAGCAATGGCTGGTTCTAGGTTAACCTTAGCCATTGGCTGGCATGTTGAGAGAGCAGGTGTCAGATGACTGGGCATCCTATTAGGAAGTCTAGGGACCCTAACCTAGACAAGACCAGTCGTATTCAAGGCGACCAATGAATGCTCTCCCTCCAGGCCTGTGTTCTAGTCCATCCATGCCCTGTGCATGTTTGTGAATAGGAGTGCCTTTCGTGACCATTGACAACTGATAGTGTCTGCTGCAGTGTGGGCACAGGTACAGCCAGCACAGAGGAGTGTACAGGTAGGTGTTTGCATGTGTGACCCCCAACGACCGCCCACCCCAACAGCTGCCCTCCACTTACCTTCTGTGGGTCCCTCATTTGTAGCTAGACTGACCTTGCCTGGTCTGTAGGGGTGGGAGGGATGCATGGGCGGTAGTGGCTGTGGTCTATGGGGTGCTTGCCCCTCTCTACATTGAGTTGAGATGCCCCAGGATGGCTCTTCATTGGCTGAAGGTGTCATACATTTCAGAAAGGACACAGCAGGATGGAGATTCCCTGACGTATGTGAATCATACCCGTGTCTATGTAATAGAGGAATACAACTCCCTCAGTCCTGCAACCTTTAACTGTCTGGTCCCTCTGGGAGGGGAGGGGCCAATAAGACTTGTCTGTGGTGGAACATAGATGGGAGCGGTCTTATGAAGGTTTCATGCAAGCGACCAGTGATGTAACGAGTTCACAATACTGGTCTGCCAGGCAAGAACTACCCACTGGTACAATAAAGGGATGGCCAGCCAGCGCACCCATAGAATAGCATTGTTCTCAGCCTTAGTCACACACACACACACACACACACATGCACACACACACACAAAAAAAAAAAAACAAAGCAAAACGTATCTTTGTACTTTTATGTAAAGATCTGACATTGAAACTGGCCTTAAAACACCTGCTATCCCTCTCTGCCCCTTCCCCAATGCCAGGAAGATGTCTGTTCTAGTTTATACCTCAGGATACCTGCTCTCACCCATCAGCAGGGACAAGCTATGGTGGGCAGTGCCTGGAGTTCTCCAAAATGTTCCCCAGAAAGAGGAGAAGTTTATCTTTCCTCTGGGTGCAGATCCTCATGGGTTTGGTAAGTGGGGTTCCTAATTATTCCCAGTCCTGTCCCTGGTAACATGAAGGGAGCCAGACTGTCCTGTGGAGATGTCTGGGCCTTTCATGCACAAGTTCCATCAGTCACACAGAGAAGGATGAATGGGTGACATTAAACGTTCACCCTTACAATGTAACACAGTCCTAATGAGACTGGGAAGTAAGACGCCGTGCTCTGTACAAGGATGGGCTCCTGGTATTTCCCTTGGCTGTGCAAGGAGTCTCGTCATCAGCCTAGAACCAGACTCTGGGACAGCACAAGGGAGGATTGAGACTGTGTAGAGCAGAAGGTCCTAGGTCTCAGTAAGTAACCCACCCCTCAGTCTTAGGAGGAACCACAGAGAAGGGGGCAGAATAGGGCAAACAGTGAGATACAGGTCCTCCTTGAAATCGGTGAGTGGAATTGAATGGTCACATTTAGTGAGCGTGGCCCAGTTCTTCCACATGTATAGAGAGAAGACACAATCCACACCAGAATGCGAATGGCTCTCATATAAAAATGTCCCATTTCAAAGCACAGGGCACACATGTGGCAAGGACCCCAACAGCCTTTACCTTGCAGCTGTGGCAAGGGCCCTAGTAGCCTTTACCTTGCAGCTCCCTGAGAAGTCAGCTCTGGATGTGCTGCGGAATGCATTCTGTCACCTCTGTTAAGCAGCAGGTCAGCATGGTGCAGCCTGGATAGAATCCACTTTGCCGCCTGGCTTGGAATACAGGTGTTGTGGAACTTGGCCCATGAGTTTACGAACCATCTATGACTGCAGTTAATTCCAGTGGTTGTGACCGTTGGTTCTTTATGCTGATGCACTGATTCTTCTAGTCACAGTGGCATCATCTCCCTCGTGACAGCAGGGGCTCATTTAAGAAGCCTTTGGGAAGTACTGGTGGCGTACCTCAGTGTACCACGACACTTGTGTGCCATGAGGGAGGCCATGAGTCCCATTCTTAGTGGTATAGAACAGAGTCATTTAAGGGAATGGAAAAGAGAAAATAGAACGATCTCACGCAAGCATCTGGAGTAAAGAAGCTAAAGGGTGCTGAATTTTTTCCCATGCTGATTAACCCTTTCCAGACTGGAGAAGCAGAGCCACTTTTTATGGGAACAGCATTTTAGAGCAGCGGTCGGCTTAGTCGTTAGACTTTGTCAGGCACGTATGATTTGAACCCAAGCAATACAGGTTGACAGAGACATGTTACCTAGAAGGTAAAACCGCCATTCCCACAAGTGGCTTAACAGAGGTGTGTGTGTGTGTGTGTGCATGGGTGTGTGCATGTGTATGTGTCTGTGTGTGTGTGCGTGCACGTGTGCATGCTACGGGGGCTGCTTAGGCCGTACTGTGGTTCCTGATTCACCCCACACAGAAGTCAGCCCAATAGCTGGGGTCTCAGTGGTCGCAGATACTCGAAGAGGACTCTAATGGAAGGTCCCGCTTGAAAAGGTTTGCAGTTCATTCTTTTCTTAAGTATTTGGGTCAGTGCTCGGCACACTGTGCAGCCTGGGTGAGCACCGTCCCATCAGCACAGAGATGTGGCATTGCCGAGGAGCTTTGCTGTTTGGAAGACTGAGAAGCTCCAGGCTCCCCACTGCAAGTCACAGGCGAGCAGCTGTCCCACAGAGGAGGTAAAACAGCCAGGGGGCCACACCGCATACTACATAGCTCCAGTGTCCCAGGGAAGGGTGGACCAGGCCGGGTTTCACTTCTTCTCCAGCGACTCCTTCCGCCCCACTAGAGGGCGAGTTCTAGGCCTGGAAATAGAATTTCCTTCTACCATGAAAATTAAGCATAGTAAGAAATAAGAATTTAAAATAACCTTTTTTTTTTGTGGAAGAAAATTTAGCATTTCAGTCTGGGAGAAGATAAACATTGTGACCTTTGTTTCTGATCCATTAGGGCTTCCTGTGAACACAGGAAAGTGTTGCTTTGGAGATCAGGGGGCACCAGACGGAAAGTCCTACCCCAGGCCTACATCACGTCAAGATCCCTGTTCATCCTGACCAGAGCAATGACAATAGGATTGCCATCCCTGGGTCTCGGGGGCAAACCAGAACTGTACTGATGGCTGGGACAGGGGCGGGGGAAACATACTGGATTCCTGCCACTTGCTGCTCTACATTCTGTGAGTCTTTGGTTCCTCTTCACTTTGAGTTGTCTCAGTTTGCAAAGTCTGCACAGGAAGGGAAAATGGAAAACGAGGACAGACAACGTTGGGGCTTGAGTTCCAAACTGTGCACTCTATTCGACCTCCCTGACTAACTATGATGAAGCTTGTCTCTGATCAAAACCATGCTTTACACTGTGTATATACTACTGTCCCGTGATTACACTCCCCATAACAGTAACTGCATATTAGTCAATCTATAAGTATTTATGTTAAAAATATAGAATGTTTAGTTATGTAAGCAATGGTGCAGTAGGAGACACACAGTCCAGTGGTCCTGACAGAGGCCTCCACTCAGGTGAAGCTTGGATTCATGACTTCACTGTAGATAGGAATTTCAGGATGTGACAACTTGAAGAAGAATTTATTAAAGAAGTTTTTCTTTTTAACACATAGGTTTAAGTGTATATAGTGATACGGTTACTGGAAAGGGAGGTTCTTGTAGAAGATTGTATGCAAGAAATCATGTCCCAAATGAGGGTTACACTTTACAGTCTTTATGTTAGTGACACATGAGCTTGGCAGGTTCTGAAGCTGTTATCTTTCAAGTCCTGTTAGGATTGGAGTTCACAGTGTGGCTCCCAAGAAGCATGAGGGCAGTATAGAGTTATAGCAGACAAGGTAAAAAGCCACATCACAAAGGGTGTGCAGGAAGTTGGGACAGATTCAATGTAACATGTTGATTATGAGATTCTTAAAAAACTTATCTGGGAAAGGAGTAAGGCCACACTCAAGGTCATATGAGACCCGGCACTAACTGTGACCGTTGCTATCTTAACATTGTTGTTTGGAAACAGCGCCGTGTGAAAAGAGCATTGTCCACGCTGACAGCCTGACAGCCTTCGCAGCAAACACGAACTGTGCAGCCATTGTTGATCCCCAGCTGGGGAGAAGCTGCAATCGGACTCTGGATTGCGGGGTTCCTTCTCCTTCCTGTGTGTTTATCCCCTGGACTTCCTCTTCCTCTCCTATCTTAGTTATTGGACTAAGTTTTCATCATAAGTTGTGAGGCCCACTATCCCACGTGAAATAATGCACCGACGTTCTACATGTGTCTGTCGTGATAGCCTTGTTCCCCTTCCCACAATGTAGACTCTACAACAGAGCTGTTGCTAAGACACCTTGAAAGTAAAAACTCTTCTAAGCCAAGACCATAGTACGCCAATGTGGGGACTTTAGCCCACCTGCTTAATTCCCCTGGGCATGGAGGTAACGGGAACTGGGCAGTCACGGCTGTCAATCAGCTGCTGCCACACGGGAGCCACCAGAATTGGAGGAGCTGCCAGTAAGAGGGCATCTGGCTCACACTCTTGTATTTCAGTTGGCCCGTGCTCCTGCTCCTAGGACATCATCTGGCTTACTCTCTTGTGTTTCAGTTGGCCTGTGCTCCTGGTCCTACCCCGCAGGCTGGCATGGGAATGTTGTCGGGGTGGTTGCCATGTTTCCTGGGAGAAGCTGCATGAGAGACACGAGCAGTCTCAGTCTGAGGCTGTCACACTGTCCCCCCCCCCCGCCACATTCTGCTGACCAAGTGATTCCCACAAGCTGTACCGATGCAATGT